>SNQJ01S0096053.1:4673-18146 GCA_010110895.2 Picea sitchensis
CAACTCAACATTACACTTTAGTTCTAAAATAGAACTAGACTTAAGACTTTAGTTACAACTTAGCATTACACTTTAGTTCTAAAATAGAACTAGACTTAAGTCTTTAGTTACAACTCAACATTACACTTTACTTCTAAAATAGAACTAGACTTAAGACTTTAGTTACAACTCAACATTACAAGGAAATTCAAAATTCTCTTCATGGTGGATAATGTTACACGTGCCAATGCACTAGATCAATACATTTATATCATTTCCAATATTAGGAATATCATTTGTTTCTAGCTCATAGGAATTTATATTCTACCTAACTTTTTCTCATGGCTCACAAGGCTTGACTAGGCTCATGGAGGTTGTACGTTCCCCCTGAATTTTTCACTAGTCTGTCTATGCTCACAGAGGTTGTACGTTCCCCCTAACTTTTGTACTAGACTATCTATGCTCACAGAGGTTGTACATTCCCCCTGACTTTTGCATTAGACTTACATATCATCTCGTTCATCCTGAATTTTGGTTTGACTCACAAGGGTTGTGTTAGCGCTCTGCAATTTTCCCAAGGCTATGATGGCAGCCACAGAGGCAACATCAAAACCGCTTCGAGTCTTGGATCTAGCCCTCCAAGACTCAGAGAAGGATCTCTCTATCTGATATAGTTCTGTTTGAAGAGAATATTAGGCTAGCTATGAATAACATGGGTTTGTTTATGAAATTGGGTATAGGCGGTGAAAAGAAAACATGGGCTATGGAGTCACTGAAACAAATGATCAAAAATCCATGTCAACAGGCTAATATTTGCAGGGCAAGGTAGACAACTCACTGGATCCTTCAATTTAAATGAAATGGGTGAGGCGAAAAAAGGTCAAGAAATCCAATTAAACATAGATCAACTAAGAATTTTGAGTTTAATTTTCAGTGGAAAACACAAAAAACTATACCAAGCCAGAGACAAAGGGTGCATTAAAACCAATTCTATTCTTAATCTTCTTGGAATAGTTTAGAGGAAGACATTAATTATTATAATAGAAAAACAAATTAACATAGAGGGATGCACATCACTAGTCGAAATAGTCACAAGAATCCTGCATCATAGCACTACCTCATTGAATTGATGAAAAAACACTGAACGCTCAGCGAGCTGTTTTATAAAAAAATTAATCCATGGTCCTTGAATGATCAACCTTTACATTAAAAATCATCTCTGAATAAATAGGATAGACCTCCCCATTATTTTCGAGAGTCGTTTTTAACCGCCTCAGCCAAAAATAGCCACCAATCCCGCAAAATTTGGAATTGTCTGCCATGAAAGACGGACCAGTTTTCTGCGAAAAAGGGGTCTGGAAATACGTGTGTTTCTCTTCAACGATGACACCTGGGCAAAAACTAAAGGAGGTTATTGTATATGGGCATGTGATGGACAAAAAAATCCTTCGGTTTTCCCAAATTCGCCTCCAGCTGGCCGTAACAACTCCCACAAAATCAGGACTGTAACGGAAAAGTGAAAATCTGGAAAAAATGGCCTTGAAGATGGCTTCGATTCTCCCTGCTCGTAGCACCGTTGAAAAAAATGAGAAAAGTTTTTGTTCTTCAGCCCGTGCTGAGAAAAAATATCTCTCGGATTTTTAAAATCCATCTTCATTTGCCCAGAATCCGTTTTGAAAGAAGACGTAGTAAAATAGGCAAAAATGGCAAAAAAAAGGGAAAAGCGGTTTTATTTTCGGGAAGGCGGTATTCTGGACCCCTTGAGCTGGTAAGTGGTTTTTTTTGGGGGGGAGGGGTCCGCTAGAATAGGAAGCTGACATCTGTCCCGGGGGTGGTATTGGGAAACCATCATTCCGGACCCCCCCCTCTCGTTAAGTTTCAGATAGGGAGGAGTGGTCCGGAATCTTTTAAAGCCGTTGATTTAAATGTTTAATGTGATGAGTGTACGGGATTTGGGACGTGAGGTATGAGGGTGTTCATGGAGTTTTGGGTGGGGTAGACTTAGGATAGCGTAGGTTTTTAAGCTTTGTTTTTTAGTTTTTCATTATTGTTTCATTACATGTTACGTTTTGTTTTATGTTTTTGTTTAATTATTTTATGTTTGTTTCTTGTTTATGTTTTTTTATTTGTTTTATATATATTTTGTTTTATTATGTTTTATTTTTTATATTTTGTTTTTTATATATATATTTTTATTTTGTTTGTATTTTATTTAATGTTTGTTTTGTTTTTTTAATATTTTGTTTTTATATTATTTAATGTTTTAATATATATTTATGATATTTTGTTTTTATTTTTAATTGTTTTATTTAATCCAAAAACTAACATACTTATTAAACTAACTAATTATTAATTAATTAATTAATAGTTAGTCTAACAATTTTTTTTTATTTTAAATTATCCTATCAAAACAACTTTGTTAGGCTAACAAATATTAGAGAATATCACTAAACCTTTAACATTATTCGTTCATTATCCCAAGTTCATTTATTCATGGCTGGGAGGCAGGTGAGGCGTACTCAATGGGTCGAAAAGACAAGGGAGTGAAGGTGCAGCGGAGGATGAAGGATGCAATAGGATGATGGAGGATCGGGCGAAATGGATGGAGGGGAAAAAAAGGGGGGGTCAACCGAACCAGAAGTCTTCATCACAGGGGAAATGCCAAAATCCACAGTCGAAGAATCGAGTTGCCTATAATTATAGGACCCCAACATAGGCTCCACCTAGGGATGGAAGCTCTTTCAGGAGGTGTCAAGAACCATTGAACTCTGAACATACAGACCAGTGCTTTATCCATTGGGTTGATCAAAAAATCTTATTCTGCAACCTGTACCTGTTTTGATCTTGCAACTGAAACCAAATTAAGCTAAACACTGCTGAAAAAGAGATGCTCAGAATGCTAAGCTTATTCACATTCTCCTACCTGCCCTATGCTATTGATAATTTTGTTAAATCAAATAATACAAAAATGCCAATGAAGCCAATCAAGTAGCTTCTGAGACCAGTGGATTGCTCGACTGCTCGTTAGCACAGTGAAAAGCGCATCTTGACCTTTTGCCCATCGACTCAAAACTGCAAAGTGAAAAGGCCACTGCTGAAAACATGATTGATATTTACCATAGAGACCTCGACAATCTTGAAGAACAAAAGTAATGTTAGAGAAATATTGAGGCTCTACAGTGGAAAAATTATCCATATAGGTAGCTACAGGATCAAGGTAGAAATGACATGTTCCTTGATTTTTGGATGGCAACTCTGGCACTATATCTATGTTATCTTCATCCTCATGCATTTCCTAACATGGATGCAACTTCTCTGATGGGCTTTGTAATGTGAATTCTACTAAAAAAAACAATGAAGTTGACTGCCTGATCATGTCAATATCATAACAAGGTTTTATCCCATAGCTGGATGATGGAGGAAGACTTTGACAACACTAGTCACCCAACACATCAGATATTGGATCCTGTAGAAATTAAACTGACTGTTGCATTGGTTCCACTGCAACTTCTTGATTTTCTGTGCATTTATCCTTTAGGATATACTCAAGATTCTTTTTCAAAAACTGAAATGAATTAAAGCATAATGGTACAGAGTTATTTTGGATTAACTCATAATTTGCCTCAGGCTTTAATCTTTCATCTAAAATTTGAAAATCAAAGTAGGTAAAGGGATGCAACTCTGGATTTAGATCAACCTCCACATAAGCACTAGCATCTTCACCTAGTTGATCATAACATCCTCCCTCTTTACCAATGCCAACTTGTTTACAATTTCTTCTCAAAAATTGAAAAGAAGGGAAACATAAGGGCAACGATTTTTCCCTTACTCTGAAATTTTCTGTCTCTTCCTCATCGCTGTCATGATAGTTGTGCAAGGGCTGATTGTCGTATATGAACTGTAAATGATCTTCTTCCTGCCAATGACATGCTGCTGATTTCTTTGAACAATCCACCTCTATTTTAGCCTCATGCTCATCATCATACTGATCACACTTGGGTGGACGATCCAAGTAAGGAATGTCGTTAAACATGCACATCATATCAGCTGGTTGTTCCTCTGCAAGTTGAGATGGAGATTCATCTTTGACTGTGTTGTGAATTGAATACATGAAAGAATCATTAACCAAACCATGGTACCAAGGATGAACAACAAAATGTTTGGGAACAATGACCTTTTCTTTCTCTGAAATCAATGGAACATGATGTCATTGGACAACAAATTCATCCTTTCTATTGATCATCTGCATCATCTCTTCCATGGTGTTGACTAGAATATCTAGTTTAGCTTCTGAAGATTTCAGCTCCTCCTTTTCTTTGTTCTTTACCTTTGACCTTTTGATCAACAAGTTGGCCTCCACATCAACCGCAATGTTCTGCATTTCTTCAAGGCTTGAGGTGTTCCTTTCTCTTAATTAGAATGTCATCTTAGGATCGAAGGCATCTAGGAAATGAAATTTGGCTAAACCAGGAGGTGGCCTTACATACACAGGTATTGAATGATACACCTCATTGAACCTGGTTGAGAACTGTTGTACTGTCTCTCTGGGTTTTCTTTTCAAGTGGTCGTATTCTTCTAGGATGAGGAAAACATTTCCCATGGTCACCCACCTATCTAATTACACTTTCATGAACTGATGAAAATTTCCGATGCTTGCAGCTGGTAGATTTCTAAACCAATCTTTAACTTTACCTTGCAATGACAGGGAAAACATCCTGATACAGACATCATCATCTTCAACCTCATAAAGGTCAAGGAAATATTCAAGGTTTTGAAAATGCTTTTCAGCAGTGATCTTCCCATTTTCTCCATCAAACCTAGGCAGATTATTGATGTAATTGACAGGGAGTTCATGGAGAATAGGAGGCAAATCTAGAGGTTTGTATCGGTCTGGGAATTTTACAAGCACAGGAGATGAAGCAAGGGGATTACAACCATCCAGAGGTTTAACAAGAGTAGGAGATAAAGAAAGAGACTTATGTCTCACTAGGGTTTCTACAGGTGCATCTGGGATGTGCACAAGTGTATGAGCATGTTCATAATCTACAATTGGGGGTATGACCTCTTGAGACTCATCAATCAACAGGTGGTCAATGTAATCTTCAGCAATATACTTTTGATCAGGCTTAGAAAAAGAGAAGACGTAATTGTAGATAAAACCAAATATGTCCTGAATGCAATTTGAGCTTGAGTACCTGGCCTTTCTAGGCTGCTTGGCCATGCTTTAGGTTCTCCCTCCAGTGGAGTCTTCGAGTTGGCACTGTCTGGAGCTGGTTGGAGGTTTCAGGTGAATCATCTCAACCTTCTAGTGTCTGGTCACTGTCCACCATTAGTGATCAGATCTGGAGCTTTGAAGTGTACTACTGGGGAAAGTTCCCCAGTGGAGTAGCCATTCTATTAGCGCTCTATAATTTTCCCAAGGCTGTGATGGCAGTCACAGAGGCAACATCAAAACCGCTTCGAGTCTTGGATCTATCCCTCCAAGACTCAGAGAGGGATCTCTCTGTATGGTATAGCTTTGTTTGAAGAGAATATTAGGCTAGCTATGAAGAACATGGGTTTGTTTATGAAATTGGGTACATAGGCAGCGAAAAGAAAACATGGGCTATGGAGTCACTGAAACGAATGATCAAAAATCCATGTCAACAGGCTAATATTTGCAGGGCAACGTAGATAACTCATTGGATACTTCAATTTAAATGAAATGGGTGAGGTGAAAAAAGGTCAATAAATCCAATTAAACACAGAGCAACTAAGAGTTCTGAGTTTAATTTTCAGTGGAAAACACAAAAAACTATACCAAGCCAGAGACAGAGGGTGCATTAAAACCAATTATGTTCTTAATATTCTTGGAATAATTCAGAGGAAAACATTAATTATGATAACAGAGAAAAAAATTAACACAGATGGATGCACATCACCAGTCTAAATAGTCACAAGAATCCTGCATCATAGCACTGTCTCATTGAATTGATGAAAAAACACTGGATGCTCAACGAGCTGTTTTATAAAAATTCTAATCCATGGTCCTCGACTGATCAAACTTTACATTAAAAATCATCATTGAATAAATAGGATATACCTCCCCATTAGTTTCGAGACTCGGTTTTAACTGCCTCGGCCAAAAATAGCCACAAATCCCACAAAATTTGGAACTGTCTGCCATGAAAAACAGACCAGTTTTCTGTGAAAAAGGGGTCCGAAAAGACATGTGTTTCTCTTCAACAATGAAACCTGGGAAAAAATGAATGATTCTATTGTATATGGGAATGTTTTGGACAAAAACCTCCTTCGGTTTTCCCAAATTCGCCTCCATCTGGCTGTTCCATCTCCCACAAAATCAGGATTGTAACGGAAAAGTGAAAATATGGAAAAAGGGCCTCAAATATGGCTTAGATTCTCTCTGATCATAGTACCGATGCAAAAATTGAGAGAGGTTTGTGTTCTTCAGCCCGTTCTGAGAAAAACTCTCTCTTTAATTTTTAAAATACATCTTCATTTGACCAGAATCCGTTTTGAAAGAAGATGCAGTAAAATAGGCAAAAATGGCAAAAAAAAGGGAAAAGCGGTTTTATTTTCGGGAAGGCGGTATTCCGAACCCCCCTGAGGTGGTAAGCGGTTTTTTGGGGGGGGTCCACTGGAATAGGGAGATGACACCTGTCCGGGGGGTGGTATTGGGAAACCATCATTCCGAACCCCCGCCTCTCGTTAAGTTTTGGATAGGGAGGAGGGTCCGGAATTTTTTAAAGTCGTTGATTTAAATGTTTAATGTGATGAGTGTACGGGGGTTGGGACGTGAGGTATGAGGGTGTGCATGGAGTTTTGGGTGGGGTAGACTTAGGATAACATAGGTTTTTAAGCTTTTTTTTTTAGTTTTTCATTATTGTTTCATTACATGTTATGTTTTGTTGTATGTTTTTGTTTAATTATTTTATGTTTGTTTTTTGTTTATGTTTTTTTATTTGTTTTATATTGTTTTATATATATTTTATTTTATTATGTTTTATTTTTTATATTTTGTTTTTTATATATGTTTTTTATTTTGTTTGTATTTTATTTAATGTTTGTTTTGTTTTTTTAATATTTTGTTTTATATAATTTGTTTTTATATTATTTAATGTTTTAATATATATTTATTATATTTTGTTTTTATTTTTAATTGTTTTATTTAATCCAAAAATTAACATACTTATTAAACTAATTAATTATTAATTAATTAATTAATTAATCATTAATTAATTAATAGTTAGTCTAACAATTTTTTTTATTTTAAATTATCCTATCAAAACAACTTTGTTAGGCTAACAAATATTAGAGAATATCACTAACACTTTAACATTATTCGTTCATTATCCTAAGTTCATTTATTCACAGTTGGAAGGCAGGTGAGGCATACTCAATGGGTCGAAAAGACAAGAGAGTGAAGGCGCAGTGGAGGATGAAGGATGCAACATGATGATGGAGGATCGGATGAAATGGATGGAGGGGAAAAAAAGGGGGGGATCAACCGAACCAGAAGTCTTCATCACGGGGGAAATGCCAAATCCACAGTTGAAGAATCGAGTTGCCTATAATTATAGGACCCTAACAGGTTGTATGTTCCCCATGGTTTTTTTCAATATCTCACAAGACTAGTTAATTCTCCAAATCTCCCTGGCTAGCCTCAAGGTGGCCCATATGGCCTCTCATTGGAAAATGACTATCGATGCTGCCAAATTTAACAATAATGAGAGGGGGATGAATCAGTATAAGACTAGTTTTTATTTTTCTTACAATATTTATTAATGTATTACTTTACCAGCTATAGAAGTTAATGATAAATATGGTTCAATACACAATACACAGATATTTAACGTGGAAACCTGAATGGGAGAAAACCACAAAAAAAATATTTTATAAAATCATGTAGGAACCAACCTACATGAGACACCAATCCCCTTATTTGAGAGCCAAGCCAACAATTACTATAGGCACCAACCTACAACTACAATGTTTTCAGGAACCGATCTACAGGAGAAACCAATCCCCTTAGCTAGGCACCAACTCAAGAAGATGATGACACCAATTTATTGGAAACATCAATCTCCTCAAGTTGTCAACCATACCAAATTTTTTCTTTCCTTCAAGCCTTCACTTGCAAAAATATGTTGCTCTATCTTTGTTGTCACAACACTCTCCACCAATTCATAATCTACATAGTTTCAAAAGTTCCTTTTGTCCTTGCACCTCCCAACTACCCTTATACATTCAAATCTCCTTGTCTTTCATTCTCTTTGCATATTCAAACCATTGAGCCTCAAATTCCTCACACTTCACTCCTTCACTTTCACCTCAATTTTCATTTTCTTTATTCCACACACATGCTTAAAAATGATATTTGGGAGTCTTTATTTATAGATCCCATACTTGTAATGGTTCTCTCACAAAAAATAATCATGAGGTCATATATAACTCCCTTTGCTTATTCCTCAAAATTGGGTTTCAAAAATCCTTTGAAACCAAAACAAACACCTTCCATATCATGCAATCTATATTTTGGTTCCATCGTATAGGATTTAACGCATAGCTACCATTGCATCAGGTCCTTGGTCAAATATTAGTCATTGATTTGATCACTTCCCACCAAAATACACAATACATCGTTAACGCTCAGTAGTCATCCGATCTAGTCCCTTACTCAATTTCATTTGTCAATTTATTATGTGTTCCTCGTATAATAGGACAATAGGTATCGGGATATCAGCCCCCCAATCCTTTAACTATGCACCCACAACTAGTTTTCTTTTTCTAATATACCAGGCTACCAGCTCGTTGGGCCACTAGGCACCTGAGATTTAAAATTACACTGCTCCTCCAACCTTCTAGTCTATGATCTTACATGTCACCAATACAATCCCTAACACATGGTCTCCATGTGGAATACCATACACATGTATTGTATGGCATGGAACTAACACGTGATTGTTGATGTCATCACATCCTCCATCCCTATTCAGACACCATGCTGGATTAGCACTAGTACTCGACCTAAGATGTGGCACTTATGTGCCTACTTTTGTGTTTATGATGTGGTAGTTTTCATGGTCCTAAAATGGCATCGACCACCAGGGTATTGGCTGCTTCAACGCAACACCTTAATCAATCTTTCAATATTTGATATGGTAATATCGGATCTAGGGCACCGGGCTATCATCCCACAAGACCCTCAAAGCTTTAACATTTTTCTTTCATGCGATATTTGATATCCGATATACAGTGGACCCTAATCCTTTGATATTAGCCATTGATATCCAGAGATCAATGGTCATGATTTAACCCACTAAAAGTTAACCCTTTACAAATGATTATGTAACTTTTTCATTCTTATTCAAAGTATATGACAATGATTTTTCATTATAATCCCGTTGAAGTCGTTATTTCTTTTGAATGTTGATTTTTCTAATTTCCAGATATGATAATTTTTTTCCTTATGATTTTAAATAGATTTAATTTCACCGTTATCATACAATAATCACACACCGAAATTTTCAACTGAAATAAAACTGTAGCGGAAATAACCGAATCATAGAGAGATAGCCATGCACAATTGACACAATATTTTTACCCTGGGAAACCCAACCTTGGGAGAAAACCCAACAACTTTTATTAAGAAGAATTCAATCCAAAAATTACATCACCATTCAATGAATAAACTATCACATAGAAATTTCACCCTAGTAAGAAAGATCCCTCAAGGATAGCACAACACAAGACCAAGATAGCTCCCCACAAACAATAGTTGCCAAGATGCTCTAGAAATATTTCATTGGAACTACTACTACTATTGCAGTGCATCTACTAGACTTGCACACTTGTTGAGGAAAGTTGTGAGATGTGTAATAATGAAATGATCTGGCCTTTATTTATAGTAATCCATGTCACCTTTAATTATTTATGGGGATGAATTCTTATTTTTTCCACAATAATTCATTTAATGATTTTCTAGGGTTTGTTTAATATTTTAATGGTCTTTGACTTCTCTTCTTATCTTTCTTATTTTACTATAAAAATTTTCCTTGAGCCATGTTGATAATCCATATCCACACAACTATGTCTATCACCTTAGGTCTTATACCCATCCTTTTCAAATCACCATGACTAAGGAAAAATAACGCATTAGGGCCATTCACCACAGGTACACCCCTGTGAGTGAATGTAAGCCCGATGTTATCTAACACGTGGAAAGCACCTTAAGTACCTTGAGTCCATATCAAGGAAGTACCTTAAGTATCATGATCAAGGAAGGACAATTCCTAGTACCATTTACCACAAGTACACCCTTGTGAGAAATGTATTATATCCACCTTGGTCTGTAGCCCAATCTAGGAGAAGGTTTGCCCGATTATTAACAGGGACATTCGCCATAGGTACACCCCTGTGGGTGAATGTTTTCCCGATGCTACCACACACTAGAGGAAAACTAGAACCCTGATCCTTTTTTCCTTTGAATAATATGCCTGGGAAATTTACCAAAGGTACACCCTTGTGAATGAATGTTTGTCTGGTGTTTCCTCCTAGAGAACCATCAACACCTCAAGTCTTCTATCCTTTGAAGACTATGCCAAGGAAATTCTCCACTGGTCAAATCACCATGACCAATCCTGGGAGAATGTCTACCCGATGCTTCCTAAACATCAACATTCCCTCTCAACAAGGGAGACGTTTTGCATCATGCCAAGATTGTCTCTAGAGCACCTTGAGTATTTTTCACTCCTAGTCAAATCAACATGACTAATAAGAGAAAGACTGCACCTGGGCCATTCACCACTAGCCAAATCATCATGGCTATTCCTATGAGTGAATGTATCATTTTCTTCAGTCGAATTAGCATGACCACTCTGAGAGAATGTTTTCGCAATGCTACTCATATGTCCATCACCTTAGAAAACGGCTTTGGGAGAATGTCCACAATCTGCTCATTTGTGGATATGTACTGGAGATTCACTACTCTCTTTTGCATCATGTCTTGGATGAAGTGATATTTTATCTCAAGCTCCTGATAAAATAGTCCTGCAAGAATTTTCCAAAGTCATACTGCTTCGTGACATGTGATACTAGTTGCAATATGCTCTGCCCATGTTGTATTGAGTGCTACATAATTTTGCTTCATGCTAAACCATTATATGATAGTTGATCCTAAGATAAATCAACACACTGAGGTTCTCTTTCTGTCCACTGCACTCCCTGCCCATTCAAAATATGTATATCCCCGCATCCTCACTTCACGACCTGCGAAATATATCAGACCATATCCAATTGTACCATGCAAGTACCTTAGCACATGATCTTCTGCAACCCAATGGAAGTGAATCAACTCAACCATAAAATGTCTCAGGGTGATATCTGCAAATAAAATATCTGGCATGGTGTAAAGTAGGTACATCAAGGATCCAATCAACTTCCAGTACATAGTGGGATCCACCAAACATAAATCTGAAGTGGAATCACTTAGCTTCTTCATATTTTTCATCATGGGTGTAGCCATAGATTATATTCCATCATATTGAATCTTCTCAAGATATCAACTGTGTACTTTCCCTATCTGAGGAAGGTCTCACCTAATCTTTGTCACCCCTCCAATCCTAAGAGATGAATCATCAAGCCAAGATCCTTCATTTCAAACTCCGAGTACAACTTTCTATGTCACTGAAGCAAACCATGTTGTCTAGTCTACCTCAATGGATATTCCCTCTGTGACTGAGGCAAGACCCATACTTTATTCCTCTTAACTGGTTTCCTCCTCTGTCACTGTATAAAATACTACTAAAACAAGTAGATCTTCCCAAGAGGTCTCACATATCCTAGAAGCCTCTTGCCTCTGAAGCATTTGTCTGGCCTCCTCAACTCATGACACCTATATATCAGTCCTGGAAGATGTCTCTCTCCCACCTGAAATTGATGGGTAACTCCCTTTGAATGATCGACTCTCCCTCTGAGCCAACCGAATCTCTCTGATATCAATATCACTATGACTCCACATACTCCCTCTAAAACTTAACTCCCTATGATTTTGTACAATCTTTGAATCCATGTGATCCCTTTGCATCTCCTGACTTCCTCTGAAATATGATCTCCTATGAAATTTAATGGTAGGCTACTCTTCCCACCTATATATTGAGGGTTGAATCCTTATGAAATCTAGATCCTTCTAAGTTGGTACTTGGTGGGGCCACCTGCCTCACCAATGATGGATCCACCTACTCCTCCTCATAAATGTGACTCTATGTAACTCAAGAAACTGTGAGTTTGTTTTCTCTCCCTAAAATTATCAAGGGAGTTGCATGCCCCATTGCATCCTACAAAGTATCACAAAGCCATGTTGGAATCTTCCCGATCACTATAACATGTCTAGGTAGATCCACTAGCCTTGTTAGCTCAACTAACTCCTCCTGATAGTATGAAGGATGAGCAACTAGACTAGATGGATTTGTACAATCATCCTTCAAAGTCTCCTTCTCCTCACTATCAATCTCCATATGAGACACTATGTATCCCATAAAAGTACCCTTCTTTCCAAGAGGTTCTAACTTTTTCCTCCTCTCCTTTGGTACATGGATGTGCACTGTCATGTACACAACTCCTTGTCTGGACATTATTCTCCATGTATCAAACTAGAGACCATCTAATCTATTTCCACCTGAAACTGACATTATAGCTCCCTCTCAAAGCTATCACCTATGACCTTCCTGGAACAAGAACAACACTTTTCTAGTGTTGTGACCAATTATTCCTCCATGGTAACTTTCTTGGAACAAGAAAAAAAAAGAACATATCCATGGTAAACTCCATGGCATTTAACCTTGCTCATGGGGTTACTAGGCTATGGAAGATATTAATTCATCTTGCAAAAAAGTGCATCATTAGTACTTGAGAATGAGAATTTACATAATGATCATCGCACCAATAATATTCAAGTGTTACTAAGCAATAGTACTCGACAATAATATGTTTCTTGTGGAGCCTGTTTATCTTCCTGATTCAGAGGCTTGTTTCAGCCATTCTTGGATCTGTTATAACCCTATAATTCATAGGATCACCTGGTGACTGGAAAATTTTCACTCTGGATGTATTTTGGCTTGTAAATAATATTTCATTTCTGCAAATTATTTTCAAGGAAAGGAAAAGAAAAAGAAAATTCATGATTTTTTACACTGAGTGGTTTTTCTTAACCCCATGGAGACAAAAGCAAGGGAAGCAGTGCACAAAACCCACAAAAAGCACTAAGCCTAAGTTTTTGCTGCATTCACGCCTAGAGAATAAAGAACACGCTTAGATCGATGATCGATCTAGAGGTGCATAGATCAACGACTGACAGTGGGTTCCGGACCCCCTCGACTGTTCTTCTTTTAATGGTTGGAGGGGGGGAGGGGTCCGGAATGGTGACTAACAAGTGGCACATATCTACTTTCATCATGACAACACATATATGGATGGTCTACAGGCGATTCCAGACCC
>SNQJ01S0096055.1:0-15385 GCA_010110895.2 Picea sitchensis
TTTGATAGGATCTCCTACTCCCTCATCTTTCTTTTCTTCCCCCATGGGTGGTCGTCGGGGTTTGCGAGGCTGATCTTGTAAAGGTTCAACCAGATCGAGCCCCAACTCCTTATACCCTGACCTTGTTGGGGACATGCAAAGAAGGGTTGAGAAATGAGCAGACCGCTCTGATACCACTGATCCAGATTTATGTAGGAACACAATGAAATATAGAAATACACATAAACGCAGAGATGCAACGGAAATAAGACTTCATTTCATTAATAACAAATGACTGAAATATGCTTACAGACATAATGGAAATAAACTAGCTAGGGCGCTGGTAGCTTATCTTTGAGAAGAGATGCGGCGGCTACTGGCCTCTAAAATGTGTTACAATGAGGCTCGAAGGCCTATTATTATTGAAAAACATTGGAAAACCCTAAACATCCAAAGACCTAACCCTGGGAGATGAAACGCCAAGACTATGGGCCTTGTTCGGGTAAGTTGGTACATCAACTTCTCGAGGACGTAACTTTGGCATACGATCTTCGTTTGACGCGTTCGATACCTTGTTAGAAAGATCTATCCGAGGACTACAAATTTTGGGTGAGCAAAATCAATCAAAGTTCCATGGTGCTCCCCGTTTTCCCAAAAAATGTTGTTTAAGGCCTCAAAACAGCTCCGAAAGTTCAGGACCTGAAAAACTGCTAAAAATAGTAAACTGTGTGGAAACTGAAAAACTGAAAGAAGCAATGGTGGGGGTCAAAGTGGAATAGGTGGGTGGCCACCAATATCCACCTGGATCAGAGTGGCTTTTGAATTCTATTTGGGTTAGGAGTTTGAATTAAGTGCAAATCAATTCTTTCTTGGGTGGTTTTGGAAGTTTAGATCCTTCTTTAGGAAATTTGTTTGACTGCCTATGGATGTGTTCTACTCTTCCATGGTTTTAGAGATTTCAATTGTCCTTGGGTCTCTGTTTTTGGTTGGTAAGGTAGTACCTTAGTGGAAGTTCTATTGACTCATTTTGTGTTCTTTATGTTTGGATTGTAATATGGCAGGAGTACTTGGTGTTTGGACTTAATGCATAACTTTGGAAACTTTCCTCATCGATGGAGCAACACATTTTGTGACATATTTGAAATCTAAAGGGTTCTAAGGAGGCATGAGAATCTTATTTTGACAACGAGACTTATTTATTTTCTATTACATCTAAATTTCATGGGCATGGAGAAACCCATAATAAAAGTATGTTTTCAAGATTTATCGAAAGATCCACAGTACTGGTGTTTATAGTCGACGTTTCATATCCCAAAACAAGGTCCATCTTCAGGACAAAGGTTGAAGAAATGAGAGGTAATAGAATTGAATAAATAAGGAAATGGTTATGCACAAAGCAAGGAAATTCAGGCGATTGAAGCTGAGTGTTGAATGCTCATACAATTGGATTCTCATCAGAATAGGTCGTTCGAATCTATAACTTCAAATATTGGAATGTCTGGCAAATCAACCTTGGGGGAGTTCAAAGAAGAGGAAAATGATACACCAACTGTGTGAATGTATGGATATGGAAGCTAGAGGATCACAACCTTTCTTATGTTGGGCAAGCCTGTGGTCCTAATAACCATGTGTTTCCATTAATTTATAGTTTCTTTGATGTTTTGCAAAGTAGGATTGATACTAGGAGATTTATTTAGGATTTATACTAGTAGAGGTTTATGGTCATCCTTGGTGAAGAATATTTTTGAATTTTTAAAAACAATCTATTAGTTCTCTGCTAAGTTTTTCGACTATTCTCTGCCATACATCATATTTTTTTATCACAACGCCAAGCTACAACTTTGTCTAATACAAAATATATTTGTTTTTGTTTTTAAAAAAATAGTAATGTTCCACTATGTATAGAGACGATATCGACACATGGGAGTGTCCATTTCCTTGATAACAACTTCCAAGTGAGTCGAAGTTCATCATTCACTTCACATTTTTAACACATAAGTTCTTGGTTCAGATTCTACAACTTTTCCCAAGTATATACACTATATCCAGTGTGATAGTTCATCCATTACCTGGATGCTTGACATGTTGTCTTAACAAGGTTACACATTTAGTTGGAAGTCTCATGCTTTATTCTAGCTTGTTATATACAAAAAACACTACAAGGAAAACATGCCTAGTTGAGGTTTTTGCAGAGCCTCCCCAAAACATGTATCCATTCTCCTCTTATAGTGGAGGAAAGCAGTTGGGGGTTTTTGCAGATAATTTTAATCTGTGAGCTTAATCCATATATCTTGAACTAGTGCGCTAACTTAATAAGCACACCAATGTGTATTAATACACATGCACCGACGTCAGGTTGTGCTAACCTGCGATAAAATATCGATTAAAAATGATTAAAAACAAACTATTGTCAATGGTTGTTGTGTTGATATACACACCAATGTGTCATTGTATATGAATCACCAATGTGGTTTAAATAGTTTGACTTAAAAAAGTGATAAAAATATAATTGGTGAATTTTTCAAATTCACAATTGTCACAACGGTGCGCTAACAACATAATCTCACAAATGTGCATATAAGACACGTGCGCCAACGTTGTGTTGTAAGTACTTGTAATGAAATATCATTTTTTTGTATATTTAAAAAATGACATAGGTGTGCTAGATACCCACATACACACATGTGCATCCGGTTATCATCTAGAGCATTGCGTTGGGGTAAAAAAAAGAATTACCAAACCGTAATTTCATTTGTAACTTTTCTTTGGTGCTTCAAACCGATAAACACCAATGCTCGCTATCCACTTATAACCTCCCCATTGTGTGGTGCTACCGTATTGTTGGAGTTCTCGATTCCTTATGTTCTATGGTGGATTTGATTAATTTTAGACTTTTGCAAATGATACAAAATTTTCATTTTTTCTCTACACGACAACCGTGCCTTGTTAGTTGAGAGGCCACTAAGTAAGTTGATTTATCCCCTATTTATCTTTATCTTTATAGCAGTTTAAAATTTAAAATTTATAGGAGACTATTTTCTCATTTTTTTTCAATAAATTTCATGTGGTGCGCAGTGTGCATTCGGCTTATATCATTAGTTGATGCTTTTATATGGCACACCATTTATAGCGTGCTAAAATATATGAAGTGCATTGTAGGGATACATGTAATATATCAAATTTTACTATGTTTATTGGTGTAGTCCTAAATTTAAGGACACATTGTCCATGGTGCTCTAGTACATCTTAGCGCACCAATGAGTTAAATTTAATGAATTAAAATTTCCCATATTTATCAGTGCACTGTTAAATGTAGCAATGCACCTTTATCAGTGCTCAATTATATCTTGAGTGCATAGATAATGTAAACACAATAAAAAAAATCCCAGGCATGTCAGTGTGTTAATACATAAGAAGTGCACCATTGGGATAAACTTAATATCAAAGTTCACTACACTTGTTGGTGCACTCGTAAATTTAAGAATGCACAGTCGGTGGTTCTCAATTACATCTTAGTGCACCGTGGAGTTAAATTTAATTAAAAAAAATCCACACGTGTTGGTGTGCTATTAAATAGACCAATGCACTTTTACTAGTTCTCTATTGCATATTAAGTACACAAACAAGCTAAACATAATAAAAACAAGTGTTGCATGGCAGCGTAGTCTCTGCCAGGTTGGAATGGGAGTAAATGCGTGGGTTGCAAGTTGTAGTACATGTGGTATCTATGCAGAATTTAGTATTCCCGAATTAATTTTATTTGAAATTTATCAAAAATTATTAATGTCTGGTACATCAACGAAGGTTCCTAGTATCTAAGTTTGATAGTACATGAAGTATTTAATACATAACCCATGTAACCCAACAATTACGGAGTTGCGGGTTCACATTTTTCATTTTTCATGTCCAACCTCTGTGATATACATTTTGCACCCAACACTTTCGTGATATACATTTTGCACTCGTTGGGTGCAAAATGTATATGATGGAACAGGTGCAATATGTATATGACGGAAGTGTTGGGTACAAAATGTATATCACAGAACACGTTGGACATGAAAAATGAAAAATGTGAACTCGCGACTCTGTAATTGTTGGGTGCAAAATGTAAAAATGAAAATTACAAATAAATTTCAACTTTATTATCATAAACAAAATCAAAATTCCAAAATTCCAAATTTACATTTAAAAACGTTAAAAATAATATTGAATAAAATTTAAATATTTGTTTATACTATTCATTAAGTAAAAAGTGTTATAGCATTATATAAATTACTATAAATCTTGATACAATGTTATAATATTATATAAATTACCGAGTCTCATGTATATGACGGAATTATTGGGTGCAAAATGTATATGACGGAAGTGTTGGGTGCAATATATCATGGGACAAACTGGACATGAAAAATGAAACATGTGAACTCACGACTACGCCAACCAACGACTCTGTAATTGTAAAATTTAAATATTTGTTTGCACTATTCATTAAGTAAAAAGTGTTATAGCATTATATAAATTACTATAAATCTTGGTACAATGTTATAATATTCTATAAATTACTCAGTCTCATGTATATGACGGAATTGTTGGGTGCAAAATTTATATGAGGGAAGTGTTGGGTGCAAAATGTATATCACGAAACATGATGGACATGAAAAATGAAACATTTGAACCCCCGACTCCGCCAACCCGCTACTCTGTAATTATTGGGTGCAAAATGTATATGGCAGAAGTGTTGGGGTGCAAAAAGTATATCACGGAACAAACTGGACATGAAAAATGAAAAATAAAAATAAATTTCACCAATCAAAATTCCAAAATTCCAAATTTACATTTAAAAACGTTAAAAATAATATTGAATAAAATTTAAATAATTGTTTAAACTATTGATTAAATAAAAAGTGTTATAACATTATATAAATTACTATAAATCTTGGTACAATGTTATAATATTCTATAAACTAGTCAGTCTCATGTATATGACGGAATTGTTGGGTGCAAAATGTATATGATAGAAGTGTTCGGTGCAAAATGTATATCATGGAACAAGCTGAAAAATGAAAAATGTGAACCAGCGCCTCCACCAACCCTTGGGTGCAAAATGTAAAAATGAAAATTAAAAATAAATTTCAACTTTATTATCATAAACAAAATCAAAATTCCAAAATTTCAAATTTACATTTAAAAAGATTAAAAATAATGTTGAATAAAATTTAAATATTTGTTTATACTATTTATTAAGTAAAAAGTGTTATAGCATTATATAAATTACTATAAATCTTGATATAATGTTATAATATTCTATAAATTACTCAGTCTCATGTAAATGGCAGAATTGTTGGGTGCAAAATGTATATCACGGAACACACTGGACATGAAAAATGAAACATGTGAACCCGACTCTGCCAACCAACGACTCTGTAATTGTTGGTTGCAAAATGTTGGGTGCAAAAAGTATATCACGGAACAAGACGTACATGAAAAATGAAAAATAAAAATAAATCTCACATTTATTATCATAAACAAAATCAAAATTCCAAATTTATATCTAAAAACCTTAAAAATAATATTGAATAAGATTTAAATAATTGTTTATATTATTCATTAAGTAAAAAGTGTTATAGCATTATATAAATTACTATAAATCTTGGTACAATGTTATAATATTCTATAAATTACCCAGACTCATGTATATGACGGAATTGTTGGGTGCACAATGTATATGACGGAAGTGTTGGGTGCAAAATGTATATCACAGAACACGTTGGACATGAAAAATGTGAACCCACCACTCCGCCAACCCGCAACTTCGTAATTGTTGGGTGCAAAATGTATATGACGAAAGTGTAGGGTGCAAAATGTATATCACTGAACAAGCTAGACATGAAAAATGAAAATTAAAAATAAATTCCACCTTTATTATCATAAACAAAATCAAAATTCCAAAATTTCAAATTTACATTTAAAAATGTTAAAAATAATATTGAATAAAATTTAAATACTTGTTTATATTATTCATTAAGTAAAAAGTGTTATATCATTATATAAATTACTATAAATCCTGGTACAATGTTATAATATTCTGTAAATTACAATGTTATAATATTTTATAAATTACTTAGTCTCATGTATATGACTTTATAAATTACTTATTCTCATGTATATGACGAAATTGTTGGGTGCAAAATGTATATGACGGAAGTATTGGGTGCAAAATGTATATGACAAAAGTATTGGGTGCAAAATGTATATCACTGAACAAGATGGACATGAAAAATGAAACATGTGAACCCTCCACTCCGCCAACCCGCAACCGCGACTCTGTAATTGTTGGGTGCAAAATGTATATGGTGGAAGTGTTGGGTGCAAAAATTATAGCACGGAACAAACTGAACATGTAAAATGAAAAATAAAAATAAATTTCACTTTTATTATCATAAACAAAATCAAAATTCCAAACTTCCAAATTTACATTTAAAAACTTTAAAAATAATATTGAATAAAATTTAAATAATTGTTTATACTATTCATTAAGTAAAAAGTGTTATAACATTATATAAATTATTATAACTCTTGGTACAATGTTATAATATTCTATAAATTACTCAGTCTCATGTATATGACGGAATTGTTGGGTGCAAAATGTATATGACGAAAGTGTTGGGTGCAAAATGTATATCATAGAACAAACTGGACATGAAAAATATGACTCTGTAATTGTTAGATGCAAAATGTATATCACGAAACAAGCTGGACATGAAAAATGAAAATTAAAAATAAATTTCGACTTTATTATCATAAAAAAATCAAAATTCCAAATTTGCATTTAAAAACGATAAAAATAATATTGAATAAAATTTAAATATTTGTTTATACTATTAATTAAGTAAAAAGTGTTATAGCATTATATAAATTACTATAAATCTTGATACAATGTTATAATATTCTATAAATTACTGAGTCTCGTGTATATGACGGAATTGTTGGGTGCAAAATGTATATGACATAAGTGTTGGGTGCAAAATGTATATCACGGAACAAGTGAACCTGTGAACATGAAACATGTGAATCCGCGACTCTGTAATTGTTAGCTGCAAAATGTAATTGTTGGCTGCAAAATATATATGGCGGAAGTGTTGGGTGCAAAAAGTATATCACGGAACAAGATGGACATGAAAAATGAAAAATAAAAATGTGAACCTGGAACTTTGTAATTGTTGGGTGCAAAATGTATATGACGGAAGTGTAGGGTGCAAAATGTATATCATGGACATGAAAAATGAAAATTAAAAATAAATTTCATCTTTATTATCATTAACAAAATCAAAATTCCAAAATTCTATAAATTACTTAGTCTCATGTATATAACAAAATTGTTGGGTGCAAAATGTATATCATGGAACAAACTGAACACGAAAAATGAAAAATGTGAACCCGCTACTCCGCCAACCCGCAACTCCATAATTGTTAGGTGCAAAATGTATATGGCAGAAGTGTTGGGTGCAAAATGTATATCACGGAACAAGTTGACATGAAAAATGAAAATTAAAAATAAATTTCACCTTTATTATCATAAACAAAATCAAAATTCCAAATTTACATTGTCAGGTCACCCTTGAATATGGCACCTATTTGCATCTGTATCTTACAATTGGGTTATTGTTTATATTATTCATTAAGTAAAAAGTGTTATAGCATTATATAAATTGCTATAAATCTTGGTACAATGTTATAATATTCTATAAATTACTGAGTCTCATGTATATGAAGGAATTATTGGGTGCAAAATGTATATGACGGAAGTGTTGGGTGCAAAATATATATCACGGAACACACTAGACATGAAAAATGAAAAATGTGAACCTGCGACTCCTCCAACCTGCAATTCCGTAATTGTTGGGTGCAAAATGTATATCGCGGAACAGGGACCTGAAAAATGAAAAATAAAAATAAATTTCACCTTTATTATCATAAACAAAATCAAAATTCCAAAATTCCAAATTTATTTTTATTTTTCATGTATAGCCTGTTCCATGATATACATGTTAAGTAAACATTTAAGGCTCTAAGGCATGTTAGGTAAACATTTAAGGCTGTCAGAAACATTTAAGATTGTCATAACCGTCCAAGGGCCTCGCGTTGTGTAAACATTTAAGAAAGAATGTGTGTGGCAGGCTTTGCTTACGTTAAGTACTTAATAATAATAAAAAATAGACAAACCTTGGATACGCTAGCATATCATACATTGGGATAAATTTAGCTAGCAGAAAATGCTAAGACAAACATTCGAACTAATGCTAGCATTAATTCACCTTCAAGCAATGCATAAAAAAATATATGATTCAAAAAGACCGTATACGATCAAAAAGTTTGGATATGCTAACATATAAAACATTGGGAATAGCGAAGCCGATAATAAGACCTCCAATCTGTTATCCAATCAGATCGTGACATATATGGTACTTTTTATTATATAAAAATCAATGTTTTTTGTTCCCTAGTTCCAACATTAGATATTATGCAAATATTTGTGGTCAAAGGACAAACTAATACCAGGTCAACGAATTATCGATTTCTATAGTCCCTCTATGCCTACGGCAGGGACTAATAAAATATTGGGCTTGTCAGTAGGTTATTAATTTTTATGATGCACCATTGGCAATGCTCTAGTACAAAAGAAAAGCAACGACAAACTAATATTTAAAATATTATTGTGCCAATTGGTGTGTTTAGTTATATTAAAGAGCAATGGTGCACTAAATAATATTACAATGCACCTTCGATGGTGTCTCGTAACAAATGTGGTGCACGTATTAGTTTTACACGTTACTATGGAAAAAACGTTAAGTTTAATATTTGATTAATATTACAAATGGTATTTTAGTATAGATTGTTTATTTTATAGATATATGTGCTTAATGAATTTGTATGTGAATCATGGATAACAATAATGATGAAAATAGTAGGAATAACAACAATATCAAATCGACACATATGCCTTCATACTTGAGTGGGAGGTCGACAAGAAGGAGAGGGATCTATATGCTCATCCTATTAGAGTTGAGATTTGTCTCATTTTGAGGGATGTTGGCATCCTCGAGTTTTATTAGGAGGCTATCTCCCTTGAGGGAAACTCACACTTAATGATGCAGTTGATTTGTTGTTGGGATCATGTCAGGCAAGCTTTCAAAGCTGGTCCCGATTTGTGGTACCAACCTACAAAGGAGGATTTTTATTTCATCATTGATTTATCTAAGAGGAGGGAGGATTTTCCCCATTCCTTGATTTGTTGCCTGACATTGTGGGAGAGAGTCAAGTGACATATGTGTAAATATATGCTAGTGTAGTCATCACTGACCCCAGTGAGTTCTATGTTGATGTGGGATAGTTGAGTTTACATTCTTTTGGTGAGGAACATGTTAAGTTGTTGTCCCTTGTGGTCATGACACTAGCACACAATACCTCTAATCGACAGTGCACCAGTTTCCCTTTGATGTACTATGTATATAGTTTATTTCACAAGCCTATATTGATTAGGTGTTATGCCATTTTCTTGCGATAGTTTTTTATTGCTTTAAATCATTGTCATGCATGTTTGAGGGGAGACATGTATTCCACTTTGATTCAAAGTTATTTACTTGATTTTTTAAGAGGTTTCTAATGACTCATTTGACATTCAACCACTACCCTCCTAGGAGAATGAATGATGTGTGTCTGCACATATGGAGGCAGATGTTGCCCAAGGAGAGTCAATAGGAGTACCCATGTAGTTCAGTGATTTGAAAGCTTTAGATTTGTTATCCAGTGAGGACAATCCCATCCTCAAGCTTGTACAATATCCATGTGCAAGGATGGACAGGCCGAGCCACCATATGAGAGAGGTAATATTATAATTACACTACAAGGAGAACACCTTCTAGTGGAGGTTTTTAGTGTTACGAAATTTAAAAAAAAAAACCTCCACTATAACCTCCTCTATTGACTGTAGAGGTTTTAGTGGATGTTCTGTATAACTAAAAAAAATGGGCGGGCGAAGGTTGTAGCAAAGGTTTTTTTTGTCCGTTGTTGTTCTTGTCAAAATGCACTGGTGCGTTAATATAATACAAACGCATCGGTGCCAGACTATAATACAAACGCCTCAACACGTTGATATAATTAAAAACGCCTGGTGTGTTTATAACTATTGCACACTAGTTCCGCCTTTTGCGTCGTATGCAGAGCATCGATGCTCTTATAATTTATACGCATATGTTTTTCCTTGTTTGTGTATGAAGTACCTGTGCATTTTAGGTTTTGAACACCCCGTTGTGTTTAAGTTATAGTGAGCACATCTACGATCAAGTTATCCCGAGACTCGGTGTGTGTAATATAGCGTGCACCTCAAATAGATTTGTGTGAATCCCCTATGTGCGTCTATTTTGTTTGTTTCTGGGTTTAATGTATGAGTCTGTGGAGAGGGGGGCACTGTCCCCTCCTGATTAGGAAGTTGTCTCCTTTCAAGTGCTTGTCTTGGCCTCTGTAAAACCATCGAAATCACATCCCATAAAATTTGTCAAGAAACTCGATGGAATGCCAAAGGTTGCATTACCTCCCACTGTTGCAAGAAAGAGAGCATTGGATTTAGATGATAGAGGATTGAATGGACAATTTATAGGTATTTGGCCATCTAAAAAATGATAGGATTTTGGTTGGATAAAAATTGGAAGCCATTAATCAAAGGCTCTCTTACCCATTGCTTTTGTGGAAAAGGTTTTTTTGCATTCCTCTTTGAACATAAGGAAGATAGGGATTTAATTTTTAGAAGCGGCTCATACTTTCTAGGAGCCGGAGGAATGTATCTTAACAAATGGACTCCATAATTTGGTCCAGAGAATGATGTCCCTTCGAAAGTTCCTATTTGGGTAAGACTTCCCCATTTGCCCTTACATTGTTGGAATGATGATGCCTTCCAAAGTATTGGAAACTCCATTGGGAAGTATATAGACCGTGTTGAACCAAAAAAGCGGCTTTATTCCTGCGCAAGAATTTGTGTTGAAGTTGACCTTGAGAAAGGCATCCCAGAAGCGTTAGTTATCACCCTTGATAACTGGGAACACATTCAATAGTTGGATTATGAACAATTACCATTCAAGTGTAAATTGTGTCATGAGTATGGCCACTTCGCAAGAAATTGTAAGAAGGTAGAGAAAATACCATCTACAACAGGAAGGGAGGAGAAATGACAGACAATTTCAAAGAAAATGGGCTATGGTGGAAGCAAAGGACAATATTTTGGACCTTCTTCTTCTGGTCCCCCCTATACTTATTTGAAATCACTTAGAAAAGGTGCAACCAATCACACAAAATCCTATCTAGCTATAACAAACAGGTTCGAGTCTTTATCCCAGTTGAAAGAAACAATGGAGGACGAATCTTAGCTCAACAATGTGTTCAATATAGAAATTCAAGAGAAACCTTCAATCCAAATTATCCCTCCTCCACCTTGCTCAGATACTACAAAATTGAAATCATCTGAAGACCTTGTCACATCCTTAATTTGCAATCCACTAGATACCCATCTAGAGGACGTATAAGCTTTTAAAGACACATAAATCACTCTCCCAGACATCAAATATAATTCAGAAACATAAATTCAGGGGGATGAAGGCTTAGAAGATAAAGCTTCGGAGGAAATGTTTCCAAAGAAATCGGGAAGAAAACGTGCGAAATATGTGAGGGAAGAGCAAGATCAAAAGGATATCTTATTGGGTTCTCATAAAATTATTACCCCGATGATAGGAGGGAATTCGAAAAATAACAAGGCACAAAGTGGGGAAGCTGGGAAAAGAGGCGGTTCTCAGTCTAATCGCACCAAATAATGATAATTGTCTCCTAGAATTGTAGGGGCCTAGGCAGCCTCCCAAAAGTTCAAGCTGCCAAAGATCTTATCTTCTCGTAAAAGCCACTTATCCTACTTCTTCAGGAGATGAAAATGCAAACAAAGGATATATATAAAATAAGGAACAATATTTAGAGAAATAACAAAGCCACTGTAGAGGATGCTAGAGGTGCTTCTGGAGGGCTATGTATTCTTTGGAATGAACAAGAGATATGTTTGATATAGCATTCTTAATATCCTCATTGGATTCAATCAAAATTTGTGCATAAATCAAAAAATTTCATCTTCTTTGTTATCAATGTGTACATTCCCATGAATCCTCGTGAAAAAGCTGAATGTTGAAGCTCAATTTCTAAGTTGATGGAATCTTCCATTTTAGAGCCTTGTATTATAATAGGAGACTTCAGCCTAATTAGATACAATTCTGAAAAAAGGGGGGGAATTTTTGGCTGTGATCTCTCTTTCATCTATCTTTTTGGAACCTTCTTATTAATTGGGATATTTTGAACATTCCTCCTCAAAGAGGGAATAGTACTTGGAAAAACATGAGAGTCGGGTCGGACCATATAATTGCTAGATTGGACCATTTTTTAGTCCATAGTAGTTTCCTTCATTCAAACCCCTCCATCAAATTTTGCATTTTTCCCTCCCATATCTCTTCATCTTCAATCCCTTCCAAACTATGAACCCCTTCCTTTCCATTTTAATCATATTTGGCTTCATAATCAAGAGGTTTTTTATTTAATGTCTCTTACATGGAAGACCAGGATATTTGGAACACCAATTTACATTTGGGAACAAAAAATAAGGTTGGTTAAACAAACTCTCAAGCAATGGGCTAAATTCCATGACATCAACTCCACTTCTGAAAAAATGTCTCTTATATCCAAATTGGATGAGTTCCAAAAATCTATTGAGGAGCAAGCCATAACTCCCCAAATCCACAAAGAAGAATTCAACCTTCAATGCCAGTATCAACAAGTGCTGAAAAAAGAAGAAGAGTTATGGCGTTTAAAGTCTCAGAGTCTCTGGTTACAGACAAGGGTTAAAAATACATTTTTTTTTCATAATCAGGCTAAAGCTAGACAAAGTAAAAATAATGTGTCTAAGATAGCTTTGGAAGATGGCACTATGGTCTCTGATTTCTCAGGAAAAAAAAAATGTTGCCAGATCTCATTTTGAGAAACTCTACACTCTCCACAATAATGCAAACCAAGACAATCTTGATATCATGCTTGAACACATCCCAACCTTGATATCAAATGAGGAGAATTTGGATCTCAATAAAATTATATCAGAAGAAGAAATTTGTGTTGTTGTTTGGACTTTCAAACGAGATAAAGCTTCGAGCCTTGATGGCTTCCCCATAGTCTTTTATAGATTTTTTTGGGATCTCATAAAGTATGACTTAAAGCGTATGCTCCAATATTCTCAAAAATCATTTCAAATCGGAGGCAACACCAATTCCTCTTTTCTTTCTCTGATACCCAAAGAAACAAAACATGCTTATTTCTCCCGTTTTAGACCAATATCCCTTTGCAACTCTTTGTATAAAATTCTGACAAAAAATTTAGCTAACCGCCTAAAAAACGTTATGCCCAAAATAATCTCCTCTAATTAAGGAGGTTTCATGCAAAACAAACAAATTGTGCACAATATAGTGCATGTTCAAGAAGCAATTCACTCAAGTGTTACCTCCAAAAATAAAGGCATGGTCATAAAGATCGATATGGCAAATGCCTTTGATTATGTCTGTCATAGTTTTCTCTTCATGGCAATGGAAAACTTCGGCTTCAACACATCTTTCATCAGAATGATGGATGCTTGTATCCGGAAACCTTGGATAGCTCCTCTTGTAAATGGTCGTCCTACTTCCTTTTTCCAGATAAGTAGAGGTCTTTGTGAAGGCTTCCCCTTATCCCCTCTTCTATTCTCGATCATAACTGAAAGTCTAAGTAGGAAATTAGAATTTGAAAGAATTATTGGGAATCTTCCTGGCATACAAACTGCAAGAGGAGTGAAAAAATATTAATCATTCCCAATTTGCAGATGACACTCTTCTCCTTGAGGGAGCTCCTCAATCATTGCCTCTAAAATTAAGCATATTATTAAGTCCTTCCTTGATGCATCATGAGGAGCAGTCAACAATAATAAATGTCAAGTTTTTGGATGGAATACTCCTCTTAGAATAATGAGGTCCATAACTGCCATTTTTCAGTTCACCTTGGTGGACAATTGGACTGCTTACAGGTATTTGGGCATCACCATCTCCATAAAATCCTCAAGTTCTCATATTTGGCAACAGATTCTTGATAAAATCAACAAGAAATTAAACCAGTGGGGATCTCAATGGCTCAATCCAACAGGCAAGGTGACTCCTATCAAGGTGGTACTCTCTGCACTTCCAATTTATTAAAAGTTCTACTCTTTTAGCTCTTAAAAGCATATCCAAAAAAATTGCTATCAAGTTTTGAAATTTTGTTTGGCAAGGAGGGAAATCAAATAACAAAAAACAAGGGAACCAGATTTAATGAATCAAGCACTGGGAGCAAAACTTCTATGGAGGTTAGTAATGAGCAAGGTGGAATGGTGGAAACAGGCTCTATGGAATAAATACTTCTATGGATCAAGGAGGAAAAGTTCAACTCTTCGACCAAAAGGCACCACTCGCACGTCAATATTCAAATTGTTGCTTTCAGCTAGCCCTCTTATCATGGACAAATTAAATTGGATTCTTGGAAATGGACGATTGATCAATCCATGGGAAGACAAAATTATGGAAAGAGGGAATATTGAAATATCAATGAACTTTCTCCCTACTCGAGGATGGTTAGAATCTTAAGGCTTTCACACATTAGCAGACTTATCTTTATGGGATATCGATGGTACCTGTATTAGATGGAAAGATATTCAACTCCCTGTGCACATTCAAGAACTCTGCAATTAGTTCATCAGTTCCATGCAAGGGTGTGCACCACACAATCAACATGATCAAGATATCTGTGGTTTTGATGCTTCTATCTACTCACTAAAAAAAGGATACTTTATTCTCTTGGAATCCTCACACGGTCACCCTAGAGACAATTTGTAGAACAAAATCTGGCATAATGATGGCATTCCCAAGATTAATTTCTTTTGTTGGTTACTAGTGCAAAAAAAAATCCTAACGACATAAAACCTGCAAAAAAGGGGAATTAATGGACCCTCATGGTGCGTGTTGTGTCAGGAAGCACAATAATCTATTCAACATCTATTCATATACTGCAAATTCACAAAAGAGACATGGAACCATGTTCGAGGCACTTTGCTTCAAACATTAAAATGGCATGAAACTTGCTTAGATTGTTTTTTTAAATGGAAAAAACACTATATTGGGAATCTAAAAGGAAAATATATTCTTTCAAGATATTGGGAAGCTCTTCCAAAATATATTTGTTGGGGTATTTGGCTGGCTTGCAATAAAAAAATCTTTGACAATGCCACATACACACCTAGACAAGTAACTCTGAAAGATACAACCCTCCT
>SNQJ01S0096055.1:15395-47079 GCA_010110895.2 Picea sitchensis
AGTTTCTGCACAGTTTACTATTTTTAGCAGTTTTTCGGGTCCTAAACTTCCAGAGTCGTTTTGAGGCCAAAAGTTGTAGTCCTCGGTTAGATATTTCTAACGAGGTATGGAATGTGTCAAACGAAGAACGTATGCTAAAGTTACATCCCCGGGAAGTTGATGTACCAACTTACCTGAACGAGGCCCATAGTCTTGGCGTTTCATCTCCTAGGGTTAGGTCTTTGGATGTTTAGGGTTTTCCATTATTTCTCAATAATAATAGGCCTTCGAGCCTCATTGTAACACTGTTCAGAGGCCAGTAGCCGCCACATCTTTTCTCAGAGATAAGTTTACCAGCGCCCTAGCTAGTTTATTTCCATTCTGTCTGTAAGCATATTTCAGTCATTTGTTATTAATGAAATGAAGTCTTATTTCTGTTGCATCTCTGCGTTTATGTGTATTTTTGTATTTCATTGTGTTCCTACATAAATCTGGATCACACTCCACATTCAATAAGTCTACTAAAAATCACATAGGAGAAATATCCAGAATTATTGTTGCTTACTAGGATACCAAGCAAAATTGAGAGAGAAGTCCTAACAAAGAACGCATACATCGAAATTTGGCCAAGATGACATTCCTCAAGCCAAGACTTCCAACCCCAATCAGTGTAAATCCCATTATCCCAACAACATACATTTTTATGACCTCTCACACTTCAAAATGTTGACTCTAAGTAACGTGGAGAATGTGTGAAGGTACCTTGTTTAAGCCATCCATTGATGCTCGTTCATGTGAATTAATTATGCTCTTCCTCATGAGTTGATAGATGAAGGACATGCTAAATATTAAGAAGATCATAGAATAAACGTAATGAATTGGTTCAATAAAAAGACACTTTTTGAACTTAAGAGCTCTGTTTGCAAGGCGATAGGTTGAATTTGCTAATTTGTCTACATGCTTGTTACGCACCCTTAAGACATGATAGAATTCCAAGGACTCAAAACATCGTATCTCTTTTTGGATTCTTTGAATGATTCTAACAAGTATTTTGTTAGCTGGAATGGACAACTTGTGCATAAGTTTTATTATTATAGTTGAGTCTCTAGTAATTAGGATGTTTTTATTGTGCCTAGGATTCATTTGTTTTAATCCTTGAAATAAAGCGATAGCCTCGACCTCATTGTTTGTGGTTGTACCCAACCCCCATTCAAAGGTAGCTTCTTGTTTTCATGTGAATTAAATATGCTCTGCCTCATGAGTTGATACATGAAGGACATGCTAAAGATTAAAAAGGTTGTAGTATAAATGTAAGGAATTTGTTCAATAAAAAGCCACTTTTTGCACTTAATAGCTCCTTTTGCAAAGCGATAGGTTGAATTTCCTAATTTATTTGCATGTTTTTTATGCACCCTTAAGACATGATAGAATCCCAAGGACTCAAAACATCGTATCTCTTTCTGGATCATTTGAATGACTCTAGCAAGTATTTCGTTAGATGGAATGGACATAGTTGAGTCTCTAGTAATTAGGATGTTTTTGTTGTGCCTAAGATTCATTTGTTTTAATCCTTTAAATAAAGAAAGAGCCTCAACCCGATTGTTTGTGGTTGTACCCAACCCCCATTCAAAGGTAGCTTCTTGTTTTCCATCGGGATCAAAGATTATCCCCCCACCCTACACCTACCACTCTTGAAACTTGACCGAAAATTGCCCAAGGAAAAGAAGAGTAATTTCCATAATCAAGTAAAAATCAAAAGTAGCTCAAGATAAAGGCAATGTTGTAGCTTTATGGTAATGAAAGTCAATGCATTTCTAACAATAAGGGAGATGTCTCACCTTAAGTTAGTTTGCTTCTAGAAAAATTGCATGATATCTAGAGTAGCAACCATACTTTTATGTATATGATTATTGAATTGCTACTTGGGCAAGAAAAAATAGAATTGATGGTTTATTGTGTGATTGGCAATATGTCCATAAAACCTATCAATTGTGAACCTATGGAAATCCTTTCAATGTGTAGGAATTAAAAGGGACATGAATTCCTTCACTCATATCTTGCTATGATGTTTATATCTGCAGGGTTTGAGAAACGTGACCATGTGTAGATAATTCAAGCATATGAATGTTGTGTGTGAGACTGTATTCTTAAAGGGCATGTGAGAGATAGGAATTATTGCACCAATATCCATTGTTCTCCCCACTTGTATTGTTGTCCTACATTGTAACCCAAGGCACTAAATTTCTCGAGGGACTGATATTTCTAAGAAGGGAATTGCCCAATTGGTGTTGTGAGAGGTTACATAGGAAGGTGTCCAACTAGTCAATCGAGTGTTGGTGAGGTGTCTGGAATATGTGTCTAGTGTTGGCTAAGTTGTATAGCTTGTCATGGTGGATTACATGTTATATAACATGGTATTTTTAAGTTAATACAAGTGTGCATTGAGTGGATTTTGTGATTGTGTTGATATTTACACATGTGTTTGATTGTACTGAGTGAATACATGATTGTGATAATATTGCACATTTGATGAACACTAATTCATTGCTTTTGAAATTTTAATAGCTAAAATGATTCTATAATTTGTGTCATAATTTTGTGATCAAGCATTATGAGATAGTTCTCGTGTTTGTTGAATTTGTGTATTGTAATGGATAGATTCAATTATTGACTAAAATTTAAATGTAATATCTCATGGTAGCTATATGCATTTGATATAAGTGAGATGATTGATATGTCTTGAGGATAGATGATGGAAACTACAAGCTTGAAAGTATGGGAAGGATGCTACAGTGATGACAGTGGAACCCTGTGTCATACCTTGATCGTCTTGAGTTAAAGATTAGCTTGAGTGTGCTAGTGAGATGCCTTGGTGGGAGAATTATGGAGGCATGCACTATTTTGTCCTATGTTGTTGCACCTAATGTGATGGAATTCCCAAGTGACTGAGTTGCAAAGAAGGGAATTTCCTAAGCTAGTGTTATGTTTGGCTATAAAGAAGAGGTAACTTGAATGAATATACAATGTGAGGTTCATGACATACGCTCACTCTAGTCAAGTGGCAATGTTGATTGAGTGTGTAAAGGAACATAGCATACAAAACCTCACTTGTGGCAACGATGCGAGGTAAGAATATATTCATATGAATAAGTATTAGGCTAACATTGCATATTGTATCTTATAGTGAATATGTGTTCTTCAATTAAGAATTTGGAGTTCTTATACTTGGAATAATTGTCACATGGGAATGTCTATGTAAAAATACTTTGCTTTGATGAATGTTGTAGGTATATATTAAAATAGCAAGGCCTTCGATGCATCCCAAGGTGGTGAAAGGAATCGTTGTACTTTGTTGTCCAGGGAAGATAACAAATGGAAGTTTGTAGTGAGGAGGTTATCATTGCAATTTCAAGGAATGAAGACATGTTATCATTGTTGGAAAGGAAGGTTCACCTAGGGTGGTGTTATTCTAAGGGAAAGGGGAATGCAATACCCTGGTTTTAACCCCTAGGAGCATAATATAGTAATTCATGTATCAATTGGCATGAGATGGTTTATGAGATGGGTATCAAGCCATGTGGGCAAATTTATAAGACCTTTTGTCATAAAATCTAAAATGAATTATAAATATTCCTAATGCGGAGCCCAAGGCAAAGGCTTGACTAGTGAATGCTTGTGAGTCCAAATAGTAAGCTATCGAATTATGGCATGGATGTTATGTTTCTAGGAACCACCATGTGGATATTACCATGGTGTGCTTAAAATATGTAGAATCATGTATAAAAGGAAATATATTAATATAATATCCACCAAAAATTTCTTGAGGGACAACAAGGGAACTATCATACCACAAAGGAAATAGGAAAGGTGGTGCATGGGTGAATTGAACTTGAACCTTGTCCTAGGAGTAGTACTACCCAATTTGCCCATGCTTCTTTTAAAATCTCTCACATCAATCTGTGTCCTGTGTGTTCCAAGTTGAAGTTGTCACATCCTCCAGAATGGAACATGCCTCATGCAAAAGAAAGGTCCCTTATTTCCTTTCATTAACACATTCTCCAATTATAATTACACTATTATCATTATTCCATCATTCCTCTCCCATTTTAATGGATTTTATTCTCCTTGTTTACAGAGTAAAGTATGTGAATTCCATGGTTGCAATCATGATTGCTAATGTAAGAGAATCCCATGATTTTGTGGCTAGTGAGAGCCTATGGAAAGCTAGGGATTTGCAATAGAAAACTATGGATGAAATATCCACATGATTGGAGCAAACTGTAAATTTGCAACCTCGTGGTTGTGCCAAGAGTTATCTTTGATTGACCCAATAGTGTGCCACTCCAAGAATTACGAGAGGGCATTCATTGGAATGGATTCTTCCTACTTGCAATGAATCACTAGAGGGGAAGGAGATTCATGAGGGACTACTATGTAAAGAAGGGAAATACCTTACCTCATATTGTGCTTGGTTGAGGGGAAGAAGATCAAAGTTGAATGAAGGTTGTGTGAGATTGCTAGATGAATCTTCTTGGAAGATATGTGATAGATGTATGGATGGCATGATTTATTCGGCACTATGGGTTGGGTTGAGTGATATTAGAGCTATGAAGGAGCTTCCATCACCTTGGTGGTATGATGCTCTAGCTTAGGAGTGGAATTACAGTTGATTCCTATGGTTGGGCGGTGAAATGCTCCTCGATAACTAGTTTGGAGGATAACCATTTGAATAGATATAATTGTTCATATTTATTCATGTATGGAATGCTTTATGTTTGTATTATGTTATGTATTGCTTGAATTTAATTAGGTTATATGAGAATTTTGTCATGGCAGGGTTAATGGATGTGAATCTTGTAATAATCATGCATGTAGATTAATTATGCTTGAGCAATCCTTAAGATTTTTGTGTATGCATATTGAATTCCATAGCAAATATATGCAATCTGAATTATGCAATTGTATGTGCATGTAAAATCAGACATGTAGTTGCAGGAAGATAAATGGAACTACAACTAGGAAATATGGTTGTCAATGTAGAAAATAATTTCATTTAGAGTGTCGTCGTGGCTAAGGGATGCATATGGGTATGCTACATGTCATTGGCACAAGGACCATATGCATTATTAACATGGGAACCATGGGGCCCATAAAGGTCACAAGAGTATCAATTAAGTATTTTATATTTTATTAATTATGACAACTTTATGTTTTGTTTTTTCTCAATCACCATCAATATTTTTGTTATGTTCAAGTCCACGTCTACATATTATTTGATGACATAATTGTAGTATTGTAATTTTGACATAAGTGTTGTTGTACATTTTGTATTATATTTTTGATATGAAAATATATACAAAATTATTGTTGAAAAAATATGCAAAAAGTACTAAGTTATAAGACAAAAACTAAATTTTTCATAAGAAATTCTAAACACATGGGTTTCCTATAAAATGTAGGATTTTGCACCATTGTTGGAGTGACTAATATCCCAAGTTCCAAAGTACATATGAGAGATTTCTCAATGCTTAACGAATTAGGGATATTCGAGGTACTGGTTTAAGGTGTCAAATTTTTAGTTATTAAATCTTGATCAATGATCACTTTTGTAAAGTCAATAGAGTTGTAAATCGGGTTGCAATGTGCAAATTGACTATTGGTGCACAGGAGGATCCGACAAAGAGGATTTTCATCGAGAACTCGAGTGATGCAATGAGTTGGTATTATTGAAGCACCTAGTTCAAATTGAACTAGAATCAAATGGTTCATGTAGGTTGAATGTGCAATGATTGAGTTCAATGGAGTTGTTCAATATTCAAGAATTAACTTTGAGTTAGATAATTGACAACATAATCAAACATTTATAATCAAGTTTGAGTTTGAGGGTAGTCGAAGGTGTTCGATTCATTATCCAATGTTGAGGAGTGTCGAGGTTGGGTTGGTGACAACAATTGAATATTGATATTCAACTAACTTGATGGTCCATACACATGATATTTAGTGGATGATATTTATTTATGATGGTAATTGGACAATGAATATCTTTTGTCCATGGATGTAGGTGTGATGTACAATAATGCATTGTTTCACTTGTGATAGTCTGTCCATCTCCATGTATTTGTGTTCAATGGAATATTTGAAGATACATTTCTATCTCAAGGTAAATTTATGTGTTTAAATATGTGTTTGTCTATCATTAATGAATCTCTATTGTGTCAAACATGTGAACTCTACTTCTTAATTCATGTGATCATAGAAACATTTAAATCATTATACTCTGTACCTTTCATTTGCTCTTAACGTCTTGCCCAAAACATGGCATTCACTAACGAGCAATGAATAGCTTATGCATATGTCAAAATTATCACCCACAAATGTTTTCTTAGTGTTTCCATATATGCACTAGAAAAAAATAGAGGTAGTAAACTTATCTCAAGTTGAAAGAGACATGAGAATAATAACAAATTGTTACAAAGATTAATGATCAACAATGCACTCCTTACCAATAAGTTTGAAGCTAGTGGTAGAGGGGGGTTAGTCATAGATGATATCTACGAGAACTGCTTTGTGCTCTCTCCTACCATTGTCTGCATTCCCCTATCACACTCATCTCTCACTGTGAGAAGCCTCAATGAATTTGGTTTATAGAGGGGGATTCTTCCCCTTATAGATTAAGAGGCTTTAGCATTCCGATCCCTTGTATTTGCGATTGGGAAGACCACGAAGCCTCGACCATCCAGATTCATCAAAAGATTGGAAAATATTCTTGAGGTTCCCCTACCAGTGTCTTCGTCAAGGAATATGGCTCTAACTCTTGCATAGTGTGCCTTAGTTGGACATTTCACTAGTATTTGGTTGTCCCCGTATCCATGAAAATTTGCTTACAACAAAACTAGGAAGTTTGATAGAAATCTTACATAATATTTTTGTGGAAGGGGATCTTAGGCATTTCTATTTGAAACCAAGGGGGACATGGATTTAATCTATAGGAATGGTCCTTGCTTATTTGACACTAGTGGTATGTACTTAAACCATTGGACTCCATATTTGAATCATGAACATGATATCCCCTCTGTGGTTGTTGTCTAGGTTTGTCTTCCACATCTACCCCTCCACTATTGGAATGGAGATTCATCACATTTCATAGGAAATTCTCTGGCCCATTATATTGACAAGGTTGATCCAAAGGAGGGCATGTTTGTTTGTGCAACGATTTGTATGGAGGTAGATTTGGAAAAAGGGCTTCCAAAAGCAATCCTTCTGACCCTAGACAACTGGAAGCATGAGTAGCCATTGGACCATGAGTAGTTTCCCTTCAAGTGGAAATCATGCCATGAATACGACCATTTTGCAAAAGGCTGTGAGAAAAATGCTCAAGCAACAACACAATATGTAGACAAATAATATCAATGGAAAATAGTCAGAAAAAATGAACCCTGCATAACCATTTGATACTCAGCCCACCAAATTGATTACATATACTACAGGTCCTTCTACTTCTTTAGGCTCTAAGCGGGCACAAACCCACTTGTAGCTAATATAGATACTTACCTGTCAAAATAGTGAGCAAGTTCAAAAATCCCCAAAGAGGGCAAAAGAAGGTATTGCACCCATGTTTATGTATTATTAGTGGAGGGCATTCAATGTAAGGTGGACTAGGTCCACTATATTATTAAATAAGGCCCATGTAATAGTGTGAACACAATAAAGGTGAGAAGGCTTTCTAGAAGGTTCTACCTACTAAAATATTCCTTCTCACATTTATTGTGTTCACACTATTACATGGACCTTATCTAATAATATAGTGTACCTAGTCCAACTTACATTGAATGTACTCCACTAATAATACATAACCACATTCCCATTGGGTACCTCCCTAGGTATACTACAACCTCCTCAGGTGAATAGGTTCAAAATCCTCTCCTGAGAGGAGTTAATCCCATTTTTTGAGATAATATCATTTGTAAGCCCAAATCTTACCACAATAGCTCCTTCTAGCTGAGAAGATCTAAAAGACAATATAGAATCTACCTTTCCAACAAATATAAAGGAAACTCTTCATGCTCGGCCTGAAGAAATTGAGCACCCCACAGATAAACCCTTTATCTCCTCAAGTACTCTCATTAGAAAGAAAGCTCAACAAATGGAGGAAGAAAAAAAAGAGGAGGATGACAACAAGGGAAGTTTACACAAGAAACTCAAAAGGAAACCAGTCAAGGAAAAGCAAGAAGAAGCTTCAAATAGGGAAAATGCCTTGGGAACTCAAACTACTCTAGACAGATCACTTACATCTGGTTCTAGAATAATCAAGATTCTTGGAGCCAACACACTATCACAAGGAAACTACCATAAATCCTTAGGTAAATAGTGAATCAATAGTATGAAAGAAGTAATGGTCCTTTTGTGAAGGATTAACCTCAAGTTCAAGAGGATCCTCGAGAGCCATTTGCACATTATGGAAGAATTCAATTTTACAACGTTATTTCACCTTCCAAACCCATCATTGGATTCTCATCGGTTTTATTCATTAGTAGTCATGAGAAGTAGACATTATTTGAATGTAGGTGAATGATTAAATCTTGTGGCAATCTTCAAGCATTTCGAACCCCTATCCCAGGGTTTACACCAACTTGTACCCTTTGTCCATTAATACCTATAAGGCATGTTAGTTTATTCCCTGTGATGCCAAAAGCTCCTATCATTGTCTTCAATCACATGGATCCCCATTGCCCTTTTTACATGGCTTTATAATCCACTCTTTAATGTTAATAGGGGATATGTACTTTGCTCTTATCATATGTTTCCAAAGACCTTGTATTGCCATCATCCTTCAAAATCCCTTAGCTACCAAAGGTTTAGAAAACGAGTCAAATCTTATAACCCCAAGCTCCCATGCATTTAGTCTTAGCCAATATTCACCATCTTACTAGAGGGATGCTTGTTTTATCATTATTTCCATCCCAGGTGTACCTGAAACATTTCTTTATAATCATGTTCAAAATGCATTTGGGGATGGTGACCGTAGTCATATAATAAACTAGTGTTACTTCCATAACACTTTTTATTAGAGTTAATTTCTCTCCCGTGGAAGGCCACCTATTGCACTATGAATCAATCCTCTTCTCCACCCTTTCACATATCCACCTATAATTTCACATAGTAGTCATTCACCTCGAGATGGAAACATAGATGTTTCATGCACTCTTCAACTAATTTTAGTTGGAAGGGTAGAATTGATCTAATAAGTTGAGTTTGAGGCTCTTCCAGTTGATGACAAAAAGACTATATTTTTAAGGTTTGTTTGCATGCCTATTTTTTAACAAACAACATGAAGTTCCCTATCATAAACTTTAGCTCCCCTCGATGTGCCATTCCCAGAGAGTAACACATTGTTATAAAACAACATATGTGTGATGGATAGATCTCTACTTTGACTTCCTTAAGACGTCATTATGTATTTCAAATCACTAAGAACTCTACTCAGCCTTTTAACCACCAAGAGAAACAAAAAGGAAGAGAGTGGGCAACCTTTCCTAAGAACCCTTGAGGGCTTGAAAATTTTCAAGGGTGCCCCGTTTATCAAATTTGCATAAGAAAAAGTGGAGTAACACTCTTCAATCCAATTAATCATCAGGGATGTCAATGTGTAATTCAAATCACTAAGAAATTTGCTTATCCCTTTAACCACCAAGAGAAACAAAAAAGAGAGAGTGGGCAACCTTTCCTAAGAACCCTTAAGGGCTTGAAAATTTTCTAGGGTGCCCCGTTTATCAAAATTGCATAAGAAAAAGTGGAGTAATACTCTCGAATCTAATTAATCATTGATATGTTGAAACTTATATGGATCATGATTAGTCTCAAATGGGTCAAACTTACTCTGTAATGCACCTTGGAAAGAGCCAATTTGATGATGAAATATTATAGCATTTATTTCTTTGTTATAATGTGTAAAGTCTTACATGTGACTCTAACAACTCCAAAAATCAATCTTCCTTGCATAAAAGCAAATTGCTCTTTAGCTATAAATTTGATAAGTTTCGCTTCAAACTCCTTACAATTACCTTCTCTATAATCTTGTAGAATTTGTTCCATATAAATACCAGTCTAAAGAAATTAAAAGAAGATGAATTATCTACCTTTGGGATGTTAGCAATAAAAGTTGAATTGAAAATATCCAACATTTTCCCATTTCTCTTATATTGATCCTCGATCCTCTTGAGAAGATCCTTCATTAGGACTTCAAATAAGCTCTTTAAAAACTTGATGGAACATCCATACAAGCCTTATGTCTTGCCCCACTAAAAATAAGCCAATATTGTCTTTATTTTCACTTCCTCAATTGGTGCCATGATATTATCATTATTCTCCTTATCAATTACTATGTTTAAGTTTGTGTAGATGGACAAAATATCAATAGTGTTTTCCCTCCTTGATTCTAAATGCATCTCCTTACAGTGGGAAGTATTTATGTCTACTATCTCCACAAATCATGAATGCTCAACTCTATCATAATTTTTTTATTCGTGGTGTTGTATTATGAGCCTTTCTTGTCTAAGTTAAACAATGAAAAAATGCAATATTCTCATCTCCTTCACTTAACTAAGTAGCATGACTCTTTTGTCTCCACACAATTTCATGCCATGCCAACAACCTATACCTCTCTTCCTTAATCTTCCTCGTGTCTCTGTGAATATCTTTAGTCATCTTGCCTCTCCTTAATTGGTCATATGATGCTTCCATATTAGACTTAATTTCCTTCGTTCTTGCTTTTGCTTGAATATTGTGATTTCTCACCTACTCCCTTGTCATTTTGTTTATGTTATTCAAGTTTTCCCAAGATACCTTCATAGAAAAATTGTCTTATCCTTGGTCAGAAGACTTCCAATATTTTACCACTTTTTCTTTGTATTTGTCATTTTTAGACCACAAAGTATTCAATTAAAAGGAGTAAGAGGATTTAGCTCAATAAGTTCCACATCAACTAGACCCTTTTCCTTAAATATATGAGAGACAACACCTACTAGTGCATTTAACCTCCCCCCCCTTCCTCCCTAAATTACACTTTTTTTCATCACTAAATTCGAGTCTCCTCCACACACGAGTGCTTGAGCTAGAAATGATCCATCATTAAGAATTTTCAACCATTGTTCTATCCTATCTTGGCTAGGGCCATAACAATGAACAAATTCACAACCATATTAAGGTCTTGAACATGTAAACTACAAATTAAGGTGCAATCTAAAAATATACTTTTTTAGAGTCTCGAGGATGAGTTCCATCCAATTTCTAGTCCTCATTATCTTCCTCTTACGCTAGAAGCTGCAAATGTTAGCCTAGCAGTAGACCCTAAACATGACCCACCACATCCCTTGTATGAAAATAACATTCGAGCTATGCATGTGTGACAATCTCTCAAGTGATCTCTTCTTTTAGGGTGCTCCCAATAACTCTCATGTCATGGGAGGGACATATGATTTCTTCCTCTTCTAACACTACAAGGAGAACACCTTTTTGCGGAGGTTTTTATGGAACCTCCCCCAAAAAAACCTTCTCTATTTATAGCGTAAGTTGTTGGCAGAGATGGGAGACCCGAGGTTTTAACATCAATGCCCCTAAGTCAATCGATCGCACCGATGCACCAGTGTGGTTGGTTGACTTAATACGGGCAGGCGAAGGCTTTTGCGGAGGTTTTAACACTGGTGCGCTTCAGTCAACCGTGCACAACGATGTTCCTAATTCGACCATGCACACTGGTGCACCTAAGTCGATAGTGCGCACCGATGCTTAACAAATAAAATGCATTGAAAACTACTATAAATATAAAATACTAAAATATCATTCTTTATTTTTTTTAAATAAAAAGCATTGTGGTGCTCCCCAATAACAAATCACACTGGTGCACATATGACGAACACACAGGAACATGTGTGCTCCTAAGTCAGCCAATTGCATCGGTGCTCTTACAAAACATAATTCCCCAGTGCTTAACAAATAAAGTGCATCGATAACAACTATTAATATAAAATACTAAAATGTTAAAATGCATCACGGTGCTCCCCAATAATAAAACGCATCGATGCTCCCCCAATAACAAAGTGCACCGATACTCCTAAGTCAACTGTGTGCATTGGTTCTCAACAAATAAAGCACACCAATAACCGTTATTAATATAGAATACTAAAATATCATTTTTTATCTTATAAAAGATAAAATACATTGTGGTGCTCCCCAATAACAAAGCACATCGGTGTGCATATAATGAACGTGTTGGAAGAGATGTGCTCCTAATCAACCAATCACATCGGTTCTCTTATGAAACTTATGCCCTGATGCTTAACAAATAAAGTGCACCAATACTCGTTACTAATATAAAATATTAATATGCTAAAATGCGTCGCAGTGCTCCCCAATAGTAAATCACATCGGTGCTTCCCCAATAACAAAGCGCACCAATAGGGGAGACAGATGCGGGGGGGGGGTCTTTTCGGGCCCAGAGGACATAAATTTTTGGATTACTTATGGAATCTGGGGATGGAAACAAACAACAATGCAGAGGCATACACCCTCCTCCAAGGGATGCACTTGGCAAAACAAAAACACATACAATGATACCAATTTATGAGCGGAACGAAAGGAATAATAGACTGAATACAATAGCACAGAGATACGAAGAACAACAATAGATATCTAGTGAACAATGACTTCTATTGAATAAATAAAATAGGTTGAAATTGTAAAACTGTAGAACTGAAAACAACTTGCTCGAATGGTAGTAGCTATCTCTAAGAAGAGATGTGGTTGCAACGTGCATCCGTCTGAGAAAAATCATTACAATGAGGCTCCAAAGGCCCTTTTTAACATTACTCATGAATTCCAAAACCCTAGACATCCAAAAACCTAACCCTAGGAGATGAAACGCCAAAAGTTATGTGGGCCCCGATGGGTAAGTTGGTACCACAACTTCTCGGGGTTGTAACTTTTGCATACAACCTCTGTTTTAGGCGCGTGATAGCTCGTTGGAAAGGTCTTCTCGAGAAATACACATTTTGTTGGCAAACTTTGACTCCATCTATATTCTGACTGTGGAAAGCCCAAAAAACATAGTTTAGGGCCCCAAAACGACCCTCGAAGTACACAAAGATGTGCTGACATGAAAACTTCCAAAATAAGCCAGTTGGATTAGGTGGGCGACCACCAGTCTCCACCTAGAAGATGTGTAGGGCTTCAGACAACCCCATAAGTGTAGAACCCACAACTACAGAGAAGTACAAAAGAACGTGTTGAACTAAAAACTGTCAAGAGGAGCCAGTTGGAATAGGTGGGTGGCCACCAATATCCACTTGGATCATACAAAATTTGAATGTAGTGGGTGACTCAAAGACAATAATAAGGACAGTGAAATTTGTCTCCTCTCCTCTTAACTCGAGTTTAAGGAACCTAATTTCTCGTATCCGCCTCCTTGTAGGTCCCATGCGCATCAATTATTTCCACTTCCTTAGAGCCAATAACATAGAAGTGGATAAATTGGCCAATAAGGCCTTTGGCAAGGCCCCAGGTCACTTGGAGGTCAACGGAAGTGACTACTCATCCCCTTTTCCATGAGTTTATGCCTCTCTCCAAAGTCTAGGGCCCACGAGATATGGGGGCGACGCATGGCAAGCCACTGCATCGCATGTCCTCCAGTGAAAATGTTGGGGCATGAGGGCATGTTCTTTTATTGCAGGTGAGAGATAGATCAGAGTATGGGAAGTACAATCACTCCATCATGAATAAGGGAGGAGGTACTCTTCACACCGGTGTGCTCATGCACCTAAGGGATGTGGGTTCAGATAGAGTGAAGGTGGATTCGTCTGGAATGGGTGGAATGACAATGGTGAGCTCAGCAGGTGCCATATCTTATTCTCTGCCACCTTTAGAATGCACTTGGAACGAGGGTCCCCAGCCAGTTAAGATACTGTCTTCTTGGGTTTATCTCCTCTGTATTTTCCTCGTGTTTTTGAATCGTCACAGGTTCGACGTCGACATTATGGTGGATTATGGGAAGTGGAACCTCAAAAATCTCTGTAAACCTCGATGCCTCCTGATTTTGGTTTGTGTTTCTTCCGCTTGGAGGTCTGTTTGGCTCCCCCATGTCTCTCTTCTTTATGACTTGTGATCCTTTCTCCCTCTAGGCGAGCTTTACATCATAGTTCGACATCTTGTCCACCTCTTTGTTTCCCTTCGTCTCAATGCAACCCTAACTCTTAGCACCGCAACCAAAACTTCATCATTGGTGTCTAGAAGAAAATCTCCTCCAAACATCAGACTGGTCCTTTCAAAGAAGCATTGATGCTAAGGAGGAAAAAGCTGGGCAATTCCAGTGGGATCCTGATTTGGAGTGCGCATAATGTCAGATGCTTAAAATTAAGTTTGGGGCCATCAGCGCCACGATCTCCTTCGAGCTAGAAACCATGTCTCAACATTGACATCTCATCTGACAACTATAAGATGAATTTTATGCTTAATGAAGCCAAATTGAAGACCTCCATTATCGACTCGAGCAGTGCGAGCAAAATCAACGTTAGCCTTCCACCCCAACCAACACTAGAAATGCGTCAAGAATTGCTTCAGAAGCCTTGGTAGGCCCGATCCCTGACCTCAATGAACCAGCTGAAGCAGAATGGGGCCAAAAGGAATTTCAATACGTCAAGCAAGAACCTAGTAGTAGATTTGTTTTCTAGTTGTTGTTGTAATGTTTTGTCTATCATTAGTATCAACGATATTTTTTACCGACAGTATACCTACCAGATTAGAAGTAGCACAAGTTTCTGGATACTCCTCAAAGACTTAGACATAATTTTTGTAATTGTTGAACAAGTTCGGAGTTTTGGCGGTCCTCAGGGCCTATAAATTTTTGTATATTGTATCTCAGTGGTCTCGACCACACCATTTTAATGAAAAATTCCCCAGTTTATGTGAAAGAAAAACAAAGCGCACTAATGCTCCCCCAATAACAAAGCGCATTGGTGCTCCTCCAATAACAAAGTGCACCAGTGCTTCCCCAATAACAAGGTGCACCGGTGCTTCCCCAATAACAAAGTGCACCGGTGCTCCGCCAATAACAAAGCGCACCGAAACAATTGATTTTTAAACAAAAATAAATAATTTAAAACCATAAACCTTCCAGAGTACGATTAGAAACCAATACAGCCCGAGTGAGTTTCGACAAAAAAACGTACCGGTGCATCTTATTGTCGGGTGCACCGTTAAAGGGTAAAAAGAAAATAAAATTACCAAACCGAATCAATGCGTCAAAATATACAATGAAAAAATGAGTGGGAATTTTATATTTTCAAAATGTATGTGTTTATAAATGAAAACTCTAATCATTATTTCATTCTTTTGCAAAACTTTAGAGGGGAGACTTGTGCAAGAGATATTTATGAGCAATGTCTTTGAAGTGGGTAGATTTTTTTGAAAAGCTAGATTTACATACAAATTTCAGAGGAAAATTTTCATGGATGTGATTTTATTCTAGTCACGATCTCAATCTTTCCCCTATTTGATTCAAACAAATTTTAGTTCATGATAAAAAAAAAGGGTTTCATAGTTACATTCGATATTGGAAGCCCTAGCTTCATTGTTGTTTCTCTTGGATTTCCTCTCATATTTCACAAGTATAATTTTTTTTAAACAATAGATTTGTATGGGGTTTCTTTACTTGTATATAGGGCATTTGGTATCTGTTGCAATGGGATCACTCGTTGCATTGGATCCCAAAGTCTATCACTGTAAATTTTCTTTTAAAAAAATGTTTCCGCGATTCGTGGTACACACTATACAAGAATGATGCACCAATGCACATATTCCTGTACATGAAAGAGTTACCGATGCTCTTGCAAAACATAAACCCCCGGTGCTTAACTGATCCAGGTGGATATTGGTGGCCACCCACCTGTTCCAACTGGCTCCTCTTTTCAATTTCCAGTGCCTTTGTAATTGTGGGTTCTACACTTTCGGGGTTGTTTGAAGCCCTACACATCTTCCAGGTGGATACTGGTGGCCTCCCAACTAATCCAATTGGCTTATTTTGTATGTTTTCATGTCAACACATCTGGTTGTACTTCCATGGTTGTTTTGGGGCCCTAAACAGTGTTTTTTTTTTCACTCACCACAGTCAAAATGTAGACGGAGTCAGAATTTGACGGCGTAATGCGTAGTTCTCAAAAAGACCTTTCCAATGGGCTATCATGCGCCTAAAATGAAGATCGTATACAAAAGTTACGACCCTGGGAAGTTAATGTACTAACTTACCCAAATGAGGCCCACATGACTTTTGTTGTTTCATCTCCTAGGGTTAGGTTTCTAGATGTCCAGGGTTTTGGCATTCATATTTATCATAAAAAGGCTTTTAGAGTCTCATTGTAATCATCTTCTTGTGAATGAGCATAGCCGTCACATCTCTTCTCAAAAATAAAGTTGCCACCATTCTAGCAAGTCTTGCACTCTGTATTTTTACAGTCTCTTTACAATTTTTTCATTAATAGAAATCAAGTATTGTTGTATTTCTCTGTTTCTGGCAATTTTCATGAGTATTTCATTGTAATATCTCTGCTTTCATTTTGTTCCAAAAAAATAATCTGGATCAGTGGTATCAGAGCAGGCTGCTCTTGATCGTTTTTCAGCGCATGTCCCCAACGAGGTCCGAGTATATCCAGTTGGGTCTCGAGTTTGTCTCTCTTGAGGACAATCACTCTCACACGCCCAATAAACCCTCGATGGCGGGAGAAAAGAAAAACAATGGAGCAGAAGATTCTATTAACATGTTGCTTGAGCAAGCTCTCGCGCGACCGAGGGACGAAATGATGGAGAATTCTGCACACATACTTCAACGCCTGTCAATAGCAACAAGCGCATCTTCATCAAGAGACCATTTTGGAGGAACCTCTCCCTTCAAGGTACAAGTTAATTTTGATATTCCCATATTTGAAGGTCAGATAAATGCAGATGCCCTATAAAAATGGTTAAATATATTAGAAGGTTATTTCTCTGTTCAAAATTTTTCCGACAGGGAAAAGATCACCTTCGCACTCCTCAAGGCTCTTCCCCGTGTCAAACATTGGTGGGAAACTTATTAGGAGCAAAGTTCCACAGAGGAATTTGGAATATATGGGGCCGAGCCCACTTGGGATTTTTTTGTGGATGCGGTCAAAGAACAATATTATCTTGTTGATAACTATGAAGACCAGAACATGAGATGGACCACAGTGCGGCAAGAGAAGAGCCAAACAGTGTCGGAGTTCACAAATAGTTTCCATACCTTGCACACCAAGCTAGGTATCAAAGACTCCGAGGGACATATGGTTCTGAAATACTATGGGGCTCTGCATAGGTACATCCAAACCGAAATGGATTTCCTAAACATCTCATCATTGGGAGCTACATATCGATATGATGTCAAAATTGAGCATAAATTTAGGCACCAGAACAAATGGGAATTTGGGTTTGCAAATATGCAACAACCAAAGCACAGTAAAGACGACCCTAACCAACAACCTCTAGACAACCATTCCAAGACACATGACAAAAAGGGTAAACTAAAGACAAAGAATGACACTGGGAAGTGGTGTGACTTCCACAAAATCCCCTGACACAACGACGATGAATGTCACTTGAAACAGTCATTGGTGGCTGAGGTCAAGGACACGAAGCCAGACCTTGATTCAAAATTCGATCTAGAAAATATTGAAAATGAACAGATTGTCGACGCAGACCCCATTGCTACTGTCGCGACCACAACAATTTAGCTAGAAGAACCACTAGATCCTGAAGAGGGGGAGCACCTCTTCCATTCACATATGTGGGTGAAGGGGACCCCATTGCATTTCATTGTCGAAAACGATAGCCATAAGAACCTCATCTCAACTAAGGTTGTCAAACAATTGGGGTTGTCGACAACACCACACCCGCAACCATACAACATCGGGTGGCTTCACCACGGACAAGATATTCGTGTCAACAAGCAGTGTCGCATGCCCTATGGCATCCATCCCTTCAAGGATGAGGTAGTTTGTGATATTGCCCCTCTTGATGTCTGTGATGTTGTTTTGGGCCAACCATATATGTGGAAACGTCATGTTGTTTATGAGTCTAGACCCCATAATGTCATTATTACTCTGGGAGGTCAGCTCTACAGGATACCAGAGGTAGTTCTGACTATTGCTCCACCAAAACAACACTGCAAGGTAATCTCTCATACTGCAAAGTTCATCCTCTTCACAGTTTGTTCAAAGGATGCACAAAAGACCACTACAACAACTGCCCTCAACAACTTCTATCCAGCAAAAATAGATCGTCAAAGAGACAAAATATATTGTTTCTTCACCTACAATGGTGCCTACATAATACCCCATCCAACCCAGAGACAACATGTTGGTGGAATAGATTCAACCCCTCCAACAATAGGTTTGTGACAGCCTTCCACAAGCCAAGAAGCACAACTCACCAAGCGTCAGATTTAGAAAATGCTTTCCCCTCTTCCCTGGGCACTCAACGCAATGGAGACCATTGCTTCCTAAGGGGGGAGGATTGATCCAGGTGGATATTGATGGCCACCCACCTGTTCCAACTGACTCCTCTTTTCAGTTTTTAGTGAAACATGTTATTATGTACTTCTTTGTAATTGTGGGTTCTACACTTCCAGGGTTGTATGAATCCTTACACGACATCCAGGTGGGTACTGGTGGCCTCCCACCTAATCCAACTGGCTTATTTTGTATGTTTTCATATTAGCACATCTTGTTGTACTTCCAGGGCCATTTTGAGGCCCTAAACAATGTTTTTTTGGCTTGCCACAATCAAAATGTAGACGAAGTCAGACTTTGATGGCGTAATTCGTATTTCTCGAAAAGACCTTTCCAATGGGCTATCACGCGCCTAAAACGGAGATCATATGCAAAAGGTACGACCCCACGAAGTTAATGTACTAACTTACCTAAACGAGGCCCACATGACTTTTGGTGTTTCATCTCCTAGGGTTAGGTTTTTGGATGTCTAGGGTTTTGGCATTCATGTTTATCATAAAAAGGCCTTCAAAGCCTCATTGTAATCATCTTCTTGCGAATGAGCGTAGCCGTCACATCTCTTCTCAGAGATAAAGTTGCCACCATTCTAGCAAGTCTTGCACTTTGTATTTTTACAGTCTCTTTACAATTCTTTCATTAATAGAAATCAAGTATTGTTGTATTTCTCTGTTCTGGGAATTTTCATGAGTATTTCATTGTAATATCTCTGCTTTCATTTCGTTCCAAAAAAATAATCCAGATCATTAACAAATAAAGTGCTTCAATAACTATTATTAATATAAAATACTAAAATGCTAAAATGCATTGCGGTGCTCCCCAATTAAAAAGCGCACTGATGCTTCCTTAATAACAAAACACACTAGTGCTCCCATAATAACAAAGCGCATCGGTGCTCCCCCAATAAAAAAATGCACAAGCGCTTCCTCGATAATAAATCGCACTAGTGCTCCCCCAATAACAAAGAGCACTTGAACAGTTGATTTTTAAACAAAAATAATAATTTTAAAAGCATAAATCTTCCATGATGCGCTTAGAAACCAATACAACCCTGGTGTGTTTCGATAAAAAAAAGAAGTACAGGTGCATCTTACTATTGGGCACACCGTTAAAGGGTTTTAAAAAATTACCAAACCGAATCAATGTGTCGAAATATACAACAAAAAAATGAGCGGGAATTTTATATTTTCAAAATATATGTGTTTATAAATGAAAACTCTAATCATTATTTCTTTCCTTTGCCAAATTTTAGAGGGGAGATTTCTGGAAGAGATATTTACGAGCAAAGTCTTTGGAGTGGGTAGATTTTTTTGAAGAGCTAGATTTACATACAAATTTGCAGAGGAGAAATTTCAGGTATGTGATTTTATTCTATTCATCATCTTAGTCTTTCCCCTATTTGATTCAAACAAATTTCAATGCATTATAAAAAATATAAAAGGGTTTCACAGTTACATTCTGTATCGGAAGCCCTGGCTTCCTTGTTGTTTCTCTTGGTTTTCCTCTCTATATTTCACAAGTATAATTTATTTTAAAATAATAGATTTTTATAGGGTTTCTTTACTTGTATATGGGTCATTTGGTATCTGTTACAATGGGATCACTCATTGCATTGGATCCCAAACTCTATTGCTGTCAATTTTCTTTTAAAAAAACATTTTTGCAGTTCTCAGTGCCCACTGTACAAGAATAACACACCAATGTGCATGTTCCTGTATAGGAAATAGTTACCGGGGCTCTTACAAAACATAACGCCCCGATGCTTAAGAAATAAAGCACATCGATAATCATTATTAACATGAAATACTAACATCACAATTCAGAGGGGAACTGAGCTCTGAAACTAGGGTTCTGAAACTGTAGCCGCCACGATCTGTCCCCAACCGATGGCTGCCCCGCAGGGGCCCCCGAATCGTAGAGAGGGGGCGTCGACTGGCGCCTCTTATAGCCAAGTTATCGTCAATGAGAATGCAGCAGCGGGAGTGAAGAGGCCAGCGTTTGAGCCGCCCCCTGACTTGCGCGCGACGCTTCTAGAGGAAGGAACGTTTAAGGACCGAGACATGGATATTGACCCTGATAAGAAGAGCGCCTCTGCAAAAGCTTCGGCCCCTTGGGCCCCCGAGAAATGTATTCCACAGGCACCCCAAGCCCCAAAATATGTAGTAAGTTCACCGCGCATAGAGGAACAGAAGCAATACATGAGAGACAATGCCCTGGTAGGAAAGTTTCTAGGGCTTTGGCCCTCTGAGAGGGATTTGATCAAATAGATCCAATATTGGTGGAAGCCAAAGGGTCATTATGACCTACAGCTGGGCTCCAAAGGATTTTTCACTATCATCTTTCATAACCAGGAAGATCGCAATCGTATCTTCGATGGAGGGCCATATTTCTACAACTCGGCTGGCCTCTTCTTGAGATTCTGGACAGAAAAGTTCAGCCCTGAAAAAGAGGACTTTGCCCATGCGCCGGTATGGATCAGACTGTATTCTCTTCCTCAGGAATTCTGGCTGGAAGAAGTCCTAGCGGGTATCGGCAACACCATTGGCATCTACGTAAAGTCTTCGGAAGCCACCAAGCAACGAAGGTACACGTCATATGCAAGAATCTGTGTTTACCTGAACATAGCTAAGCCTCTTCCAGGATCCATCACGCTGGAGTATCACGACGAAGACTGGTCTCAAACAATAGACTATGAGCATATCCCCTTCCGATGCAGGAAATGCCACGAACATGGTCACCTCTTCAGGGAATGTCCGCTCAACAAAGTTCACAAGGAGGGGAACCCTGACACCGGCAAAGACAAGGAGGGCTTCATACAAACAGCAGGAAAAAGACGCCAATGGAACAGAAAACAAGTGACCCAGGTAAGTAAAGATCCCCCCACCAGTAATAAATTCGATACTTTGCAGAATCAACCCGAAAACCCCTCATCTGATGCTAACCCGAGCGAGCCATCCCTGCACAATGATCCCCAAACCGAGGGTCAGAATGCGACCCCACCCCCTCAGTCCAAAACACCCGCTCTCCATTACCCGAGCCTTCTCCAGGAACAACCAGATCTGCAGGAGGTGGATGATGGGGGCGAAGAAATGATGATAGAGGAGCAAGATCTTGCAGGGGTAGATTTAGACCACCTGGAACACGCCTACCGACATCAAAATCTCTATACCATACCTAGGGATCAACTGAGGAAGGTGCATAAAATATTCCTCAACTCATCAGCAGGATCCACAGCCCGAGCTGGCAAAGCTCTGGGAATCCAAGGCAGCCAATCTAAAAACCCAAGCAAAGTTCAGAAGGAGGAAAAGAAAAGAGGGAGAAAATCCACAAATAAGCTCATACAGGAGATAGGAAACTTCATGGTGAACTCAGGGCAGATCAATCTGATCTCAGACAGTTTTCCTCCTCTTCCCTCCCATCCGTCATCATGAAGATTATCTCTTGGAACATCAGGGGTCTCAACGGTCGTAGCAAGCAAAAGATGCTACGGGAAATGATCTTAGCGGAAACACCAGACATTGTCCTGCTACAGGAAACAAAATGCACCTCAGAGGATATGGACAGGATACTCCCCTATTGCTGGAAATAGGGAGGAGTAGCCTCTGTAGACGCCACAGGAACAGCTGGAGGACTGGCTATCCTATGGAACACCAACGCAGTGCTGATGGAAAATTTTTGTGCCACCAAGTGGACTATCACAGCAGCGTACAGACTCATTGGCTCAAATCGGCCTGGGCACATTACTTGTGTTTACGGCCCGGCTAACCCAGGGGACAAGCAAGCTTTTCTCCGGAGCTTGAGTTACACCTCCAGCCTCACACAACGCAATCGATGGATTATCGGTGGGGACTTTAATATCATACGCACCCTGATGGAGAAAAAAGGTGGGTCAAGGAGACTGGATCGGGATTCCTGCGAGTTCAATAGCCTGATAGAGGAGCTTCACCTCATCGATCTGGAAGCTGGAAATGGCCTCTACACCTGGACAAACAGAAGGACCGGGGTACATCAAATCTCCTGTAAACTGGATCGCTTCCTCGTCTCGGAATCCCTCATGCTGGACAGAGTGGCAATGGAATCCGCCATCCTGAATCTTTCTGGATCAGACCACTGGCCCATTCAACTCTAGGTGGACGTCCCGGCCACGCCTGGAAAAAAACCCTTCCGATTCGAACAGTTTTGGCTAGATCACCCCGATTTCCAAACAAATATTCATGAATGGTGGAGACAGGCGGAGGTCTCCTATGGTTCTAAAATGTTCCGTTTTCAGCAGAAGCTAAAGAATTTGAAGCAAACATTAAAACTCTGGAACAAACACACCTTCGGCAACATTTTCAACTCTCAAAAAGAGCTAATGCAGCAAATGGGCGAGATTCAGCAGCGGATCAGGGAGCAAGGGCTAACGCAGGATGTAAAAGACCAAGAAACAAGAGTGAACCTGAAGTTGGAAGATAGAAAGAAACAGGAAGAGATCCCGTGGAAACAAAATTCGCGGGTTCTCTGGCTTAAGGAAGGGGAGCGCAACACCAAGTTCTTTCATCGCACTACCATTCAGAGAAGGCATTCCAACAAGATCACACATCTCCTCTACGATGAAGGGGAAACTATCCACTCACATGTTGATATGGAAAAAACTTTAATCAAGCACTTTCAAGACCTCCTCACATAACCCATCCAAGATCGACAACAAGCCATTCAGAAAATCACAAGGCATGTGCCACGCCTCGTAACTCAGGAGCAGAATGCGGCTCTCCTCCGACCGTTCACCACTGAAGAAGTAGATCAAGCGCTTCAGGACACTCCCAAGTGTAAAGCGCCTGGTCCGGACGGTTTCACCAGTGATTTTTTCCATCATTGTTGGCCGATGATTCGAACAGAGGTATGGGAAATCTTGGAAGACTCTCGGGCCACTGGACAGGTCCTACAAGCTCTAAATGCAACTTTCCTCACCTTGATCCCCAAAGAAGGACAAGCACATCGGCCCGAGCAGTATAGACCCATCGCCCTCTGTAACGTCATTTATAAAATCCTTACAAAAGTAATAGCTCGAAGGCTCAAATCGATCTTAAGAGCAATAATCTCTCCAGAGCAATCCGGCTATGTTGAAGGCAGACAAATCATGGACAGCGTAATCTTAGCGCACGAAGTAATCCATTCCCTTCAGAAAACCAAAACCCCAGGTATGCTCCTCAAATTAGACCTCTCTAAGGCTTTTGATAAGCTTAGCTGGGATTTTATGAGAGCCATGCTTCTAGCTTTTGGTTTTGATCAAAACTGGGTCACTTGGATACTTAATCTTACCTCTTCGACCTTCTTCTCTCTTCTTCTCAACGGTGTCCCCTCAAAACCCTTCTCCCCCTCCAGAGGGATCAGACAGGGAGACCCCCTGTCCCCTTTTCTTTTCATAATCATGGTCGAAGGTCTCAGTCGTTCCATTCAAGAAGCCCTGGAAAACAACCTTCTGGCAGGTTTACCCCTCCACGACATCTCTCCCCCTTTCTCGCATAGCCAGTTTGTAGATGACACCCTCTTAATGGGCAGCCCTACAGTCCGAGAAGCCAACTCTCTCCAGGAAGCCTTGGGACTAGAATGCGACAAGGAAAAGTCCCTTATCTTCTTTTTTAACACTCCCCCTCAGATCCAGCGTCACATCTCGGCCATACTGGGTTTCAGAAGAAGCTCCCTTCCGTCCAAATATCTCGGCATCCCCTTGATTGACAACGCCCTTAGAAACTCCTCTTGGGAACACCTCTTGTCTCCCTTCTCCAAAAGGCTCTCCTCGTGGACTTTCAGAGCTTTAAATCTCCCTAGTCGACTCATTCTTCTCAAGGCCGTCCTTCAAGCCCTCCCAATATACATATTTTCTGCGTTTGCCGCCCCAAAATTTGTTCTTACTTCCATCAAAAGTTTGCAAAGGAACTTCCTCTAGCAATGAATTGCCAAAGAGAAGAAGATCGCACTTGTCAGCTGGGACAAGCTCTGTAGGCCCAAAGAGCAAGGAGGGGTCGGATTAAGAGATCCGACCATAATGAACAAGATTCTCAGTGCCAAGATCTGGTGGCGCTGGCTGAAAAATCCCAAGGAATTATGGGCTAAACTCTGGCGGAAGAAATACGCACCAAGCACGACGGAGAGGAATCTCATCCGCTGGGAGGGGGATAATCAGGGTTCCTTGATCTGGACAGCAGCGAAACAGAACAGACGGATGGTCACACATCATGCCTTTTGGGAATTAGGTAATGGAGAAACTGCCCTCTTTTGGCAAGATTCCTGGCACCAATGGCCCGCTCTGGGAGCTGAGGATTGGGCACGTGACATCTGCACCCAAGCAACTCAGGCAGGCCTGACTCTGGTAGCGGATTATTGGCAGAACAACACTAGGGAGGATACCTGGCACTGCTGGAGAGTGGACAGGGAACACATGGATCTGGACGTGCATGTCAACCTGGAACCTCTGAAAGAAGAGCTAGCCAAATGGAAAATTCCCAGAATCGAGGGCGAAGACATTCTGCGATGGGGCTATGGAACACAGGGCACCTTTAGTACGCGAGAAGCCTATCGAATACAGACTCGCACAGACCCCCTCCCGGCTTCAGAGATCTAGCAAAAAATTTGGAACTTTAAGCATTGGCCGAAGGTAACTCTTTTTCTTTGGTTGGTCTCACATTCAAGCATCCTAACTTGGGATAATCTACTCAAAAGAGGTTTCACAGGACCCTCTATTTGCATTCTTTGTGGAGACGCTGAAGAAACTATGAATCATCTCCTGAATATTTGCCCTTACTCTGCCCAAATCTGGGACCAAGCGGCAGTCACTATGCGTATCTCGTATCGCCTAAGAAATAGCATTATTGAGACCCTTGCGAATTGGAGAGATGTGGCCTTCCATTCGCCCATCCTCAATCGCGTCTGGCAGCTTCTTCCAGGATTTATCCTCTGGCAAATTTGGAAAGAGAGAAATCGAAGACTCTTCAAGAACCTCTCTCTTCCCTGGCAGCAATGCTGGCAACAATGCCGACACAGCATCCTGGAAACCCTTTATCTTCAGACTTGGTCCAGGGCAGATTTTGACTGTCCCTCATCTGAACTCCCAGTCTTCAGGCATTGGGCTCCTCCCCACCCCCCTCCAGCTCCTCCACCACCCCCCTCTCTTGCCCGTCGCAGCAGCCCTTCACTTTGGTCCCCTCCTCCGGAAAACTTTGTCAAACTGAACTTTGATGGAGCCTCTAAAGGCAACCCTGGAGCAGCTGGCTATGGAGTGGTTCTCCGTAATCATTCTGGAAGCATTCTTGCCATTGGAGCGGGCCCCCTTGGATACACCACAAACAACGCAGCTGAACTCTGGGGTCTGATAAAAGGCCTCCATCTGGCTGTTGATCACAATTTCACCAAGCTAATCGTCGAAGGGGACTCTCTACTCATCATAAGCTTGTTGCATAGACTGGTAAACAGAGCAAATCCAGACAACATTTCGCCCAGCTGGAGACTGTCTCACGGCCTCCAGACCATTGCTGGACTACTGAATCCTAATCTAGTTATCATTCCCACACACGTCAGGAGAAAGGCAAACCAGGTAGCAGATGAGCTGGCCAACCTAGGCGTAACGTGGACTGGCTCAGACCTCCATTGCAATGCAGAGCAAGACCAAGATCACCCTATCTTCCAACAATGTCTTCGCAAAGCCAGCTTGGTGGATGTTCCCCCGGATGGGGTGATAGTGCGTGCTACGCGGCGATCGACGGGCGTGGGCAATAGCCACCAGGACACGGGGGCACGTGAAGGGCCCGTGCCACCCTCCTCCTAATTTATTAAACCTTCAACTCAACGCGTTTGAGCATTAATGCGAGTTTTAATACATGCGTCCCTCCCTTCTGGTTTGTTTGATATGGCTTGGATGGCAGTGTTGTGTATTTGTTATTGTCAACCTCCCGCAGAGCTTGCTCTACAGAGGCAATGGTGTGAACCTGTTCTAAGTGCTTCCGGGCCCGAGCTTAGCCCTGTCTACTCCTTGACCCTTCGTCCTCGTTCTGCGTTCGGGACAGTATCTGTTCGCAGTGTGGGTCGGATCATGACTCGTCCAAGGGGAAGACCGCGACAGGGCTCGCCCTGGAAGCCTCGGCGCCCCTCAGTCTCCCCTTCCGATTCACCCTCCATTAGCTCCTCCCCCCAGCGCTACCCTGGCCATCTTCCGGCTTACTCTCGTGGCAAGATAAACTCGCACTCTACTAGCAGAGCTTTGGTGTCCAAACTGTCTGGCCCTCCCCTGCGACATGCCCGCAGTCCCTCCGTCTCGACGTCCGACCCAGACTCCCACTCTCAGCATGCTTCTCGTGGGGCTGGGCCTCTCCCCCGCGACTCCTTCACCAATGTTCAGTTGTGGGATAGTATGGCGGCCCTCTACGATCTAGTTTTTGGTATTCGCCAGGAAGTGGACGATCTCAACTTTCGGCTACAGGAAACCGGAGCCAAGGTGGACCTTTTTCTTCGGACTCTCTCCTCTCTGCAGAGCTCACTAATCTCTAGCTCGGATGAGGATGCTCCAATGGAGGAGCAGGACGAGGCGACGGACGAAGCGACAGATACAGCGCCAGATGCAGCACCGCGAGCAGCGCCGGGGGCAGCAACAGATGCAAATCAAGATAGCACAGTCGAGGCTATGGACGACGTGGAACATGAGCGCAACTGGGAGCTCAGCCAGGTGTCTAGCTTGTTTAGTTTTGTTTTGTCGTATCATAGATTGTTAGCAGCTTTTTGGGAATTAACCTTTCTCACCAGTATATGGATGACATCGATGTAAATTCTGTTTCAGACGCTAGACAATAGTTCTGTTAAGTTTTCAAACTGCTTGGGTACAACGGACTGGTTTCCCCTCTGTTGGGGCAGTCTTGTGCTTCAGCTTGGATTTCTCTGTACTATGTCATAATACTCTGTTTCTAGGAGGATCTTAATATATATTTTTCTTACTTACAAAAAAAAAACATGAAATACTAAAATGTTAAAATTCATTGTGGTGCTACCCAATAAAAAAGCACATCGACGCTTCCCCAGTAACAAAGTGAACCGGTGCTCCCCTAATAAAAAAACGCACTGGTGCTCCCCCAATAACAAAACACACTAGAAAATTTGATTTTTAAACAAAAAAATTAATTTAAGTTGTATTAAAAATTTTAAATATTTAAATTATTTGTAGGTTTAAATTAATGACGTGTGTTAGTTAAGGCATGTCATGGAAATTTCAAGGGACAAACGAGGGAAAAACCAATACATGTTGGTGGGGATGTCCAAAAAAGTGTACAAGGAGATGGTAAAATAAATTAACATAATTGCATCGGAGGAGGAGTCACCCAACAATTACAACGTGCATAAGAGGTATGTAACCATTCATTTATTCTTTTATCTATATCAAATTTAATTATCACATTAAATACTAATTTTCAATTGTTTTGTTGTAGAAAAGAAAGAAAAAAAATGAGATCCATTCAACACATAAGACATGATGATGAGGAATAAAAGGGTTGATTGCAAAGTTTGTGAGTACTTACTTTTTTGGTCGGTCTTAAAATTTCATCTTTGTTATGATCTTTATATTTAAATAATTAATATACATTCATCCATGAATGTCTTATAATATGTGCTAGCATACAAACAAGAGCCAACTGAGGAATTGATACACATTGGGTTAGGTATGGGTTGTGAGTATATGTTGAAGTATCAAGGTTTAATTGAACAATTTGTAAGTAGCTACGTTGTTTAACTTCCCTTATTTTATAAGTAATGGAACAACATGAAACCTTTATATTAATTATATCCATTGTGCTTTGTCATGGCGTATTAAACATACATGAAACAAAGTATGGAGTGCATCCAACATAAGAGATTTTGAGAGACGACATGCATCATGACTTCGAAAGAATGTGTATTATTTATGAAATAGTCGTTGCTGTGGTACATTTTTTATTTATTTATTCAGTCATGTATATTCTACTATATATAAATGTAGATATATTTATTACACTTTATTTCTATGTTTGTAGATGGAACGTGAAGAGGTGGAACATAAAAGACAAGCCGAACAAGAAAACATTAGGTTAAATAACCAAACTACAATACCACCTACAAGTGATGAATAAATGAGGCATGCACGCAGCTCGCGCGATGTGATGTCGAGTGACAATAAATATAATTGAATGTTATTGCAAGTTGCATGTTTCATGATATTTGTCTGTGAAGGTCAAGGATTTTGCTTAATTGCACGAGGAAATGTTACCAATGAGTGTAACAATTGCACATTGGTTTCATTTTGATTATTCTGGATCTTTACGTTGTCCCATTTTGTACGACGATGGGTCACTTATTCATATATAATAAAATTAGTTTCTTATTTTATTACATTGTCAAATGTTGTAAAATGTTGTGTTGTTGATTAGTTAATATATGGATGATTTACATTGTTACAAACAACAGAGGTGTAATCCGTTGGATAACACAATAATGCAATCATTATATCAAAACAAAATAACAAAAATATAAAAATCAATATTTGATTTTGATATGATTGATTATATATATATATTGGTGCACTGTATTCTTTTGAAATCACTAAACGACGCATTTTTATGAGTTGTATGTACAAGTGCTAAAAATTGTGAGAAAGCACCGATGCTTTAAATGACATAATACACAATTATATCTTTATCATTTCAAAATATTTCAATGTGCATGATTACAATATGCACCGATGGATGCATAAATATAAAAAACATCAGTGCTTTTTATTTATGTGTACACACCAGTGCTTTTTATTTATTTATTACTTGTGGTTCATGACACCGGATATCAATACTAGCTATGTCCATGGAAAACATCCCCAAAATCCGTGAGAGAACGTGGGGAGGCCGAGGATTTTCAGAATATTGGGGACTCAACAACAAGAGCATCTTGTAGACCCAGTAAGGGCACAACATGTCACTCCAAGGATTTGAACCTCGGTGGGGAGGGTAAAAATCATTCCTCCCAACCACCCAAGTTACATCCAATGGACATGTGCTTTTTATTTACGTGGAAGCACCGATGCTTTTTATTTATATGGAAGCACTAGTGCCTTTTATTTATGTGGACGCATTGGTGCTTTATATTTATGTGGACACACTGATGTTTTTTCTTTATGTGGAAGAACCGATGCTCTTTATTTATGTGGACACATCAATGCTCTTTATTTTGTGGACGCATCAATGCTCTTTATTTATGTGGGTGCACTGGTGCTCTTTAATTATGTGGACGCACCGATGTGTGATACTCAATACCCCACCGGTGCGTTTTAATAGTACAAGCACCGAACAAAAAAAACCTTCGCTACAACCTCCGCCTGCCCAATTTTTTTTAGTTATATGGAAATCTGCTAAAACCTCCGCTTGCAATAGCGAAGGTTGTAGCATATGTTTTTTTGAAAGTTTGCCAAATCTTGTAACACTAGAAACCTTCGTAAAAACCTCTGTTACAAGGTGTTATCCTTGCAGTGTAAGATGTCATCCTTGATCCAAGAGCCTCCTTAATAGATTGATGTTTACCTCAATAAACTTCTTCATCTACTTGTTTTTTTTCTAGTCCTCCCCTTAGTAGGCTTCTCCTACCTCACATTTGGACATGGTTCCATTCCTCCCTCCCTCTAGAGTGTCCCTATCTATTGTATCCTTCCTTGCTTGATCTAAGTTGGCTGCACGTATGGGGAGAGTGTGGTAGGATATATGTTGGTGAGCTTTCCTTTGAATCTCCCAATACCATCACAATCCTTCCCTTCTTTCTAGAGAATCTACTCACAGGGATGCCCTCTTAATTGTCATATCGGTCCTCTCTTAGTTATTGACCCTTATAACTATCCTTTATAGAGATAAGCATTGGTAGTCATTCTTCTTAGAGCTCATGATCTTCATCCATCATAACATCTTCCTTTTCATTCCTTTTCAAGAACTTTGGTTCCAAAATTTCATATTGTAGTGTTCCTTAACCTTGAGACTTGAAACACAAACTAGGTATACAAAGAATGTAGTCATAAAAAACTGGATACAAGAGACAAATAAGATCAAGTATGCAAAACATACCCTTGTATTATGATAAGTCATGAGAAAGAAATCAATGTTCACTTGCCTCTTAAGGTGGGGCAACCTTTCACTGAACAAATCTCCAAATACAATAATACTCGACAAAACATTCCACAACGTCCTATTCTCTTTAAATAGATTCTCAATAGAAAAACACCAACTACTTGTGGTCCCATCATTAATGGGTATCGACTACTTAGTATAAAGTGGACCCTTTCACATTAAATAACTATCTACCTCTATCTAATGGGCCTTATTCAAAGAGGACGGTTGCATAAATCAATCGATTGATTCCTAGGTAGCCTAAAGTAGGGAGATTAGGGCAAGACCCTAACATGCCATACCCCTTCAAAAGCAATGTTGTCCTCAATGTTGGAGATGAGGAAATCATTGCAGAATCACTACTAGTTTCCATGTGGCATCTTCGAGCTGCATATCTTTCCATTAGATAGGTACTTCTCAGACCATGCACTAGAACAATTGATGCTTTATAGTATCCAATACTACTTATGGCTAGAGCCAAATGGAGCCTTGTCAATTTTTGGTAAGTTGGTTTGCACCTTGCACTTTCATCCCACGACCTTCTTTAGACAAGACATATGAAAGACTAGATGCATCTTAGAATGGGCTGGAAGAGCCAACTCGTAGGCCACTTGCCCGATGCACTAGATGATCTTATAGGGTCCATGGAACTTTGGTGCTAATTTATAGGGTATTTTGTCTTTGAGTAATATTTGTTTATAGGGTTAAATGCAAAAAAAATACCTAATCCCCTTTTGCAAAAGAACATTTGGAGCAATGTTGGTTTGACTATTGTTTCATTCTATTTTGAGCCATAACCAAACAATCATTAACTGTGTGGAGAATGGATTCTTTAGTGTGAAGTGCGTTATCCAATCCCTAAACCTTGGAGGTCCTTGGTAAATAGGAAGTCGTTGACAAGGATTTTTGGCCATAAACAACTTCATATGGTGTCATTTTGGTATCTCCATGATAAGTGGTATTGTACCACCATTCTACAAGGGGCAATTGTTGTGCCCATTAGTG
>SNQJ01S0096055.1:47089-58932 GCA_010110895.2 Picea sitchensis
TGTATTCTTTTGAAATCACTAAACGACGCATTTTTATGAGTTGTATGTACAAGTGCTAAAAATTGTGAGAAAGCACCGATGCTTTAAATGACATAATACACAATTATATCTTTATCATTTCAAAATATTTCAATGTGCATGATTACAATATGCACCGATGGATGCATAAATATAAAAAACATCAGTGCTTTTTATTTATGTGTACACACCAGTGCTTTTTATTTATTTATTACTTGTGGTTCATGACACCGGATATCAATACTAGCTATGTCCATGGAAAACATCCCCAAAATCCGTGAGAGAACGTGGGGAGGCCGAGGATTTTCAGAATATTGGGGACTCAACAACAAGAGCATCTTGTAGACCCAGTAAGGGCACAACATGTCACTCCAAGGATTTGAACCTCGGTGGGGAGGGTAAAAATCATTCCTCCCAACCACCCAAGTTACATCCAATGGACATGTGCTTTTTATTTACGTGGAAGCACCGATGCTTTTTATTTATATGGAAGCACTAGTGCCTTTTATTTATGTGGACGCATTGGTGCTTTATATTTATGTGGACACACTGATGTTTTTTCTTTATGTGGAAGAACCGATGCTCTTTATTTATGTGGACACATCAATGCTCTTTATTTTGTGGACGCATCAATGCTCTTTATTTATGTGGGTGCACTGGTGCTCTTTAATTATGTGGACGCACCGATGTGTGATACTCAATACCCCACCGGTGCGTTTTAATAGTACAAGCACCGAACAAAAAAAACCTTCGCTACAACCTCCGCCTGCCCAATTTTTTTTAGTTATATGGAAATCTGCTAAAACCTCCGCTTGCAATAGCGAAGGTTGTAGCATATGTTTTTTTGAAAGTTTGCCAAATCTTGTAACACTAGAAACCTTCGTAAAAACCTCTGTTACAAGGTGTTATCCTTGCAGTGTAAGATGTCATCCTTGATCCAAGAGCCTCCTTAATAGATTGATGTTTACCTCAATAAACTTCTTCATCTACTTGTTTTTTTTCTAGTCCTCCCCTTAGTAGGCTTCTCCTACCTCACATTTGGACATGGTTCCATTCCTCCCTCCCTCTAGAGTGTCCCTATCTATTGTATCCTTCCTTGCTTGATCTAAGTTGGCTGCACGTATGGGGAGAGTGTGGTAGGATATATGTTGGTGAGCTTTCCTTTGAATCTCCCAATACCATCACAATCCTTCCCTTCTTTCTAGAGAATCTACTCACAGGGATGCCCTCTTAATTGTCATATCGGTCCTCTCTTAGTTATTGACCCTTATAACTATCCTTTATAGAGATAAGCATTGGTAGTCATTCTTCTTAGAGCTCATGATCTTCATCCATCATAACATCTTCCTTTTCATTCCTTTTCAAGAACTTTGGTTCCAAAATTTCATATTGTAGTGTTCCTTAACCTTGAGACTTGAAACACAAACTAGGTATACAAAGAATGTAGTCATAAAAAACTGGATACAAGAGACAAATAAGATCAAGTATGCAAAACATACCCTTGTATTATGATAAGTCATGAGAAAGAAATCAATGTTCACTTGCCTCTTAAGGTGGGGCAACCTTTCACTGAACAAATCTCCAAATACAATAATACTCGACAAAACATTCCACAACGTCCTATTCTCTTTAAATAGATTCTCAATAGAAAAACACCAACTACTTGTGGTCCCATCATTAATGGGTATCGACTACTTAGTATAAAGTGGACCCTTTCACATTAAATAACTATCTACCTCTATCTAATGGGCCTTATTCAAAGAGGACGGTTGCATAAATCAATCGATTGATTCCTAGGTAGCCTAAAGTAGGGAGATTAGGGCAAGACCCTAACATGCCATACCCCTTCAAAAGCAATGTTGTCCTCAATGTTGGAGATGAGGAAATCATTGCAGAATCACTACTAGTTTCCATGTGGCATCTTCGAGCTGCATATCTTTCCATTAGATAGGTACTTCTCAGACCATGCACTAGAACAATTGATGCTTTATAGTATCCAATACTACTTATGGCTAGAGCCAAATGGAGCCTTGTCAATTTTTGGTAAGTTGGTTTGCACCTTGCACTTTCATCCCACGACCTTCTTTAGACAAGACATATGAAAGACTAGATGCATCTTAGAATGGGCTGGAAGAGCCAACTCGTAGGCCACTTGCCCGATGCACTAGATGATCTTATAGGGTCCATGGAACTTTGGTGCTAATTTATAGGGTATTTTGTCTTTGAGTAATATTTGTTTATAGGGTTAAATGCAAAAAAAATACCTAATCCCCTTTTGCAAAAGAACATTTGGAGCAATGTTGGTTTGACTATTGTTTCATTCTATTTTGAGCCATAACCAAACAATCATTAACTGTGTGGAGAATGGATTCTTTAGTGTGAAGTGCGTTATCCAATCCCTAAACCTTGGAGGTCCTTGGTAAATAGGAAGTCGTTGACAAGGATTTTTGGCCATAAACAACTTCATATGGTGTCATTTTGGTATCTCCATGATAAGTGGTATTGTACCACCATTCTACAAGGGGCAATTGTTGTGCCCATTAGTGTGGTTTTTCAGAAGTGAAGCATTGCAAAAAAGTTTCTAAGACTTGTTAACCACTTCGATTTAAATATTTGTTTGGGGATAATACATAGTGCTCATGTTCAACTGGGTACCCTGAAGTTTAAACAACTCTTGCCAAAAATTGTTGGTGAAGGTAGGATCCTGATTCAAGACAATGGAAGTGGGCATGCCATGTAACTTAAAAATTTGATCCATGAAGACTCAGGAAACTAAGAAGGGGGTAAATGGGTGTGATAAGGAATAAACATGAGCATATTTGGAAAGATAGTTAACTACCACTATGATCATTGATTTGTTACTCACTCTTGGGAGTCCTGCTATAAAATCCATATAAATGTGTGTCCATACATATCTTGGGATTGGTAGTGGTTGCAATGCCCTCGACATCTTCACTATCTCACCCTTATTTTATTGTTAAGTGTCTTAGGTTGCTACAAAATCCTGGATGTCTATTTCAATGCCTTCCCAAGAGAATGAGCTCATAGCTTTGAGGTTTTATAAAAGTCGGAGTGACTTGTTGTACATGATGAATGCAATTCCTCTAAGACCCTTTCTTTTAAGGTAGATTTGTTTATCAGAAAAATGCATCATTTATACGTCAATGCATTTTTCTACCATGTATACCCTCTAAGAGGGTTGGGATCTTCCTGAAACCTTTGGATGAGTTGAACTATAGTGTCATTTGCCAACCATTCTTAACATGCTTTCTTGAATCAACCTAGAACAGGTAAAGAAAAGGCAAAGAAGGATCCATCCTCCTCAAAATTGCTTGGATAAAGCATCAATCACCACGTTTTCTTTGCCCTTCTTATAGATAATCTCATAATCATACCCTAACATCTTAGAGACCCACTTCTATTACTCTGGTGATGGTAACCTTTGCTATGGAAAAAACTCCAGACTTATGATGGTTGGTCTTTATCTGGAAACACCACCCTGTGAGATAGGGGTGTTAGGTTTGCATCGCATGAAGGATGGTCATCATCTCTTTCGCATATGTGGATTTACCCAAATGATGTCACACAACTACTTACCGGTGAATGCCAAGGGGCACCCTTCTTGCATCAAACCTGCCGCAAGACATCTACCCGAGGCATCACATTCTAGGACAACAATCCTAGTAAAATTAGACATTGATAATACTAGAGCAGTGCACATGGAATCCTTTAATGCATAAAAGACTTGCTCGACTACCTCGCTTCATATAAAGGCATTATTTTTTAGCAATGATGTTCACGGAGTAGCAATTTTTCTATAATTTTTTACAAACTTCCTGTAGTAGCTGATAAGTTCTAAGAACCCACAAAAGCTCTTTAACGTCTTGGGTTAGGGTCAATCTTCAATAGCTGCCACTTTATTGGGATCTACTCATACTCCATATTGATTGATAATGTGATCCAAGTACTCAGCCTCTGAAGCCACAAAAGAACATTTAGAGTGTCTCTGGAATAGTTGGTGGTCCCTTGGGAGTTTCAAGGCTCTGTTAACATGCTCCATATGGGAATCTTGAGTTTTGTTGTAGATCAAGATATTATCAAAGGATATTCACACAAAATTGCATAGAAAGGATCAATTTTTTTTTGTTCAAGGGGCTCTATAAGGTGGACAAAGCATTGAAAAGGCCAAAGGGCATCACTAAAAACTCATAATGACCCTTATGTGTGTGAAAGGATATCCTAGGGATGTTTGCCTCTTTCATCCATATTTTGTGTTATTCAAAACGAAGGTCAAGTTTAGTGAAAAAATTGGTTTCGTGAAGTTCATCCAAGAGATCATCAATAACTGGGATAGGGATTTTTCCTTTGATGGTTAACTTATAGAGAGCCCAAAATCAAGAAACAAGCACCAATTACCTTCCTTCTTTAATACCATGACCACCTGTGATGAGTAGGGGCTGGTATTTGGATGTATGAATCCAACCTCGAATAATTCTTGAATGATATTTTCAATTTCATTCTTATGTGCAAAAGGATGCCTATAAGGACACACATTGGGTGGTAGACTATTGAGAATCGATGGAATAGTATGGTCATGCTCCCCTTGTGAAGGCCTTAGGGTGTTTCAAATGCTTGTTGGTGTTTAGAGAGGACCGACTGCAAATCAAGGTGAATCTCCTATGGGGGGTGTCCATTGTCCTCTACTTGTATGGCATTAAACTGTGTAATAATGCATGAGTGGCCTTTCTTCAATAACTTCTCCATGTGATGAGAGGCAATAATTTTAGGGGAACTAGATATAATCCCTTTAAGGGTATGTTTGTACCCTTCCTTAGTGAAGCTCATGTATAAATCCTCGAAATCCATTGTGACAAGTTCAAAAGTGCGCAACCATTCTACCCTAAGAACTACATCTCAACCACCCATTTTAATATCAAACATGTGAGTTTTGAGATATACTCACCCATTTCGAGTTTCACATTTTCACATTAACCACCACATTTCATCATACCACCATTAGCTATCATAGTTTGAAAATTAGGTATAGGACGGATGTAACAATGGGTTTCTTCAATCATTCTTCTATGAACAAAATTGTGGGTGTTGCCGATGTCAATCAAGACAATCACTCTGTAGTGCTTAATGTAACCAATCAAGTTCAATGTTTGGGGTGCTAAGAAACCTGACAAGGCATGGAGATAAATTTGGGGTTCCTTGCAAGGTGTTTTCCTCATCCATGGGAGGGGTGGCATCGTCCAAATTTGGTTTACGATTGTCTTCAGTTGATATGCCTTCTAAGTGTTCTTGTGGGGATACATCCAATTGAAATAATTTATATTCTTTACATTTGTGCCCTATGAAATATCACTCATCACAATTATAACAAAGTTGGAGGCATTGACATTTTGCCATCTCTTCCCAAGATACCTTGAGTTGAGAGTTGGAGGGGCCGAGGGTAGTTGCCATAGGGGGGAAAGTGTGATTAGTGAATAAAGGTTCTTGGTTTGGGCATTGATCACCATCTCAACTTCTTTAACTATTTCACAAGATTCCACTACATCATGACATGTGCTCTAATTGCCTCCTTGAGACCACCGATGAAACATTCATTTAAAAAGGAATCAGATGGGCCTTTTGTGTGGATTGTCGATTGCTAAAAAACACCAATATAGTCAATAACGGTGGCATAATTTTGTCAGTCATCCCAAATAGTGAGCGTCACATTCAAAATGATCATAAATGACCTGCACAAATTGGGTCCAAGCAATGTAGCCTCCACAAGCTTCCTTATGCGATTAGCACAGGTGACAATGTTCCAAATCCAAATATAAGACCCCCACATTTAGTTTTTGTAATTCATTAGTAATGTCATGAAGAGAGAAATATTGTTCCACCCAGGTAACCCAACATGAGGGATCAAAACCACCAAATTTGTTCATGTCTACCTTTGGAAAGAAATGCCATGAATTGTGATCCTAAAAATGCGGGCAGGAGGGTTATCCAGGTAGGGCATGTGAGTGCTCCACACTTCATTTTTCGGGGATTTCTCATTGATTAGATCAATGTGTAAACTTGATATCTAGATACCCAAGTGGGTACATAGCAATTCCAATACCCGACCTTGTTTTTTATGTGTCGGGTATATCTTGGAGTGAAGATTCATTGCCAAAAACCTCGACTTCAAGTTGTCAGTGCTTAGTGGGTAGGTCTTGGTTTTGGTTCTTCATGTTTGCTATGTTGCGAGTATGGAACATGGGACCACTTGAGAATTTGTTGAAGTGTTATTCCCAACTTATCTCACTATGATTAGTGGCTTGAAAGAACTCTGTTCAGATATACCACGAACACTATACTATTGAGTCCACAGAAAAAAAAAAGGTTATTGGAGAGGTATACCCACATGATTAGCATGGCACAAGGAATATTTTGAGACATGTCTCCCACAATGGTGTTGGAAAAGCCCAAATTTTTCTTTTTTCTTTTTAATTAAATAGGTGGGAGTCTCACTCGCTGTTAAATATTACTACACTGACATAATTTCCAAATTCCTTATGGGTGTAAAGATGTAGGAATTTTGTTGGCCTGTTGTAGACGCTAGCGTTTACTTGGTCTCAACGACAGAGGAATGCCAAGTGTTATAGCTCTATGATATACCAAAGGGTTTCCAACAACAATTCTCGATTGAATCTTTCACAAGACCAACTAAGGAGGATAGATTGTGCCCTTAGTTGTACTACCCAATACCCTGGTACGCGAGAGTGATATTCGTGAGAGTTGTTTTTAGTGTACTATAGCAACAAGAGGCTTAAAGAGCTTTTGATATACCCAAGGGTATGTGGAAGACAATTTTATATACATGTGTCGTCTGATGTGGTACTACTTGAAGGGGTGCCAATAGAAGTTACAAGAGTGTCCAACTAGGTGACATGACTTGTATTTTATGCATGCATTTTTCCCGTCCCATAGTTTTACCCACCAAAGGACATATCTCCATGTTATTTAAAGATGTTGGAACAAGTCCTTAGCCTAAAAAAAAATATTCGCTAAACTCTGGAGGCATGTTGGCTCAAGAAAGAGCTATGATACCACGTGTAATGTTCCTTAAACTTGAGACTTGAAATGCAAACTAGGTATATAGAGAATACAATTACAAAAAACCAGACATACCAAAAAATTGAGATGAAATATGTGAAATATACCTTAGAATTATGATAAGTTAGAAGAAAAAAATCATTGCTCACTTGCCTCTTAGGGTGGAACGTTCTTTCATTGGACAAAGCTCCAAATACAACAATACTCGACAAAACATTCCATAGCCTCATATTCTTGTTGAATAGATTCTTAATAGCAAAACCCTGACTACTTGTGGTCCCATCATTAATGGGTACCAACTACCTAATGGGCCTTATAAAGTGGACCCTTTTACATTAAATAACTATCCACTACCATCTAATGGGCTTTATTCAAAGAGGATGGTTGCATACATCAATTGAATAGCTCCTAGGTAGCCCAAAACAGGGAGGTTAGAGTATGACCCTAAGACGTATGAATAGAAGGATGGACTACCTACGACCTCCTTTATTCTTTTCCACCTGATCTTTGTGACCCATGAACAAATCTAATTCTCCCCTTAGATCTCTTATATCTTTGGCTAGTTGCATGCTTCTCGACCTATCGATATTTGCTATATCTTTAAAACCTTTCAAAACTTCTTCAAGATTCTCTTTTGCACTACCCTATGTGAAGGTTGTATTTAAGGCTTTCTTCCTCTGCTCCTCTCACGTATCATTGACCTATAAGTGCTCAGTACAAAAATTCCTAAGAGTCTTCTCCCACAACTTGCTTAGCTAAGCAACATGTGCATATCATATAGGATGTCCTCCTCACCTCTCCCAAGGCATGGATGTTTTTAATGTCCATATTTCTTACATTTTCCATATCTAAAAGGAATATTTACATAATCCAAAGTTTGTCTGAAAGACTAATCACCTACATCCATATCGATACCATTTAAGACCATCTCTCAAATCCAATTCAATTACTATCCTAACTATAGATGTACCCTCCATTCTACTAGATTTTTCACCCATTGTAATGAACCTACCAAATTTCTTTCCAATGGCCCTAAGACCTCTTTAAGCCAAAACTTGAGAGGAAGGTAAGGCAACTTAATCTATGTTGGGGCTTTGTTGGCCCTTTCCCTCAATGGGTCGAATCATGGAGTTCAATAGTTCAGTGTGAATTTATAACCATCCCAAAACCATAACCCTACTATGATAATATCCTCGTCTTCTCGATTTCTAAAAAGAAAGTTGATGTATCCTCTTACTAATAGGTAAAAGGTTGACAAATATCCCAATTTTTTCTTGCATACCTTATCCATCAATTGTATCAAAGCTTTCTCTTATATATTTTCTCCCCTAAACTTTACCTTTAAGAGCAATGTCAGAGTAAAGAAGGTTTTCTTTTTATATTATTTTAGCATATATGGATAACTTCATTATCTCCTTTATCAATCTAACACAAACAACCCTTTTTCTTCTTCTACTTGCCTTAATCCTTTCCTCCAATGTAATGACTTGCTTTCCTTCTTTTAGGCCCAATCATGTCTAAAATCATCCCCCAAACCATTCTTATTTATGTTGATAGAATCCCAGACATATCTATAACCATATTCATTAAAGATTAACCCACCATTCTTTGCAATAAAAGATTGGTTATTCAGAGGGGATCACATAGAGTCCTTTACTTAAAACCGGAGTGTTGTCCACATTGCCACTATCCCTATCTCAAATCACCTCTTGCTCCAAAAAACCTCCCAATTTTAGACTCACAGGTGCTGGGGCACTTGTCAGAATTCCAAATCATCGCAAGCCCTTGTTTTGTGGATTTTGTAGGGATTACCTTCCATTCACTCCGCTAAGTAGAATAATTTATCAATCAGATCGAGGCTCAACTTCTCATGGTTGTCTTTCCCTTTGATGACATGATAGTACTCTCTCCATTACAAGACCATTTGGTTCAATCTTGAGCCATGTGATGACCTAAGGATGGTCATGTACCTCTATTGAGAACTTTAGTTTGGTGGTTCTTCCTCGTCCCATTGCTTGGTTCTAGTCTGGAATCAATTACAACAAAGACTAAAGATCCCTAATTCCTCCTTCCTTATCCCACCATGCAAGGTGATCTCTAATGGCAATATTCCCTGAGTATCACAATGATCCCTTTTCCAACACAATGCATCTAATGTTTACCTACCCATTAAGACCATTTTAAGATTCAAATGCATCAAAACAAGCCCCTCTGTCTCTCCATGCTCCAACCACTTTGCCTCGAGATAGAAAGATGAAACCCTTGCTTAAACTCTCCAAAGAGCCCGAAGATAAATCTACCAATTCTTTGCCCTCTATTCATTCCTATAGCCCCCATGGAATTCTCTCTCTCTCTCTCTCTCTCTCTATATATATATATAAGGTTGACTTACAATATGATTTTGGATTAGAGTTTTTATAAAGTTGAAAATTTTATGAAGATCTTATATAATTGAGCAAAGGCCAATGACCTTGTATATATATAAACAACTATACCTTTGTTATTCTATAATTTGAAATCACATCAATGAAAAGTTATTATTAAAACAAATATTATATTTTCAAAGTAAATGTTATTAATCTTATTTTTATTGCTGTTTAGTTTATTAATCTTATTTTTATTGCTGTTTAGTTTATTAAACTTATTTTTATTAGTGTTTAGTTCAAACCAAAAACCCCAAAAAAAAACAAACAAACAATTGAAATTGATATAACTATGAGAAGAGTTAAAACACAACGAGAGGTTATTAATACTAACTCATCCCCAATTAAACATTTCCTATAATAATTTGAAAATGAATTCAAAAGCATATTAATTCAATCGTGAAGTAACCACAAAAGCATATAAAGATACATATTGAATTTCTCATATAAAAGACATGGCTCATGTGTAAAAATTACAAAGCCAAGCCTCTTATGTTCTCTAATGCTTTGTCAAAATTTTCTTAATTGAATTGAAATTGATTCATCACACATTTTGTACAGGGTCACTCTGAAAATCAACAAAACAAGATTGCCAATCACTTCAGCTTTCTCATTTTTTATACAATTTTAATAGTAAAATATTAAAGACAAAATAAAATTTCCTATACCCGCAATTGTGCTGAGTGGCAATAAACTGTAAGTTCGACGTCGGTTAAAACAGCCTTATAAAGCCGTCTTCTCATGAGAAGGAAACCCTTTGCTACCGCCACAGTAGCCTGGTATACTCTGTAAAACACTATATCTTTTCGGAAGAGCACATTTGATCCATTCTCAGCGAGGATCCGACCTGAACAGTCAAAATGGTTTGTTTTCCCATCCTTCCCGCTATTGATTGTTGGCATATAATCAATCCATACATGTCGAGTCTGTTTCTTACAGGTTTTTATGTCATGGAAAATACTCCGTCAGGGTATTTTTTCTCAGTTTAGCAGTCTTTGCGCTAAATTTGGTTCAGTTGTATGTAGTTTTCTCTGCAGTTTGATTTTTTTAAAAACATACTGGCAATAAAAGCTGCGCCATCTGTTGGTCGCAGAGACAGGAATGGTTATGGGGAAGCGTAGTGTTTCTTTCTATTGCAAATCGAAAACAAAAACAAAAACAAACCACTTTCAGTGGATTTACTTTTTGTGTAGGGGATCAGGGTTTAGGGTTTAAGGGGTTGGGAGATAGTGATTCAAATGCGAGAAGGGTTTGTATGTTTTCCAGCAGAAAATGTCTTTTTAATGAAGTCTCTGTTAGCATCTTAGAAGTTATTTGTTGGATATCGGAGAAGTGTTTGCTATTATGATTTTTTCATTATGGGGTAGGGTTCAGGGGGCGGGAAATAATTATTCAAACATGAGAGGGCTTGACTGTATTCCAGTAGGAAATTTCTTTTTAATGAAGCCTCTGTTAGCATTTTAGAAGTTGTGTGTTGGTATCGGGAAGTGATCGCTTGTGCCTGATGCCCTTTGAGATCTTACCAGGTATATGTAACTTCATCCCTTAGAATCAAAATAAAAAGTCGAATTTAATCAAATTTAATATTGTTGGATGGTTGTGTGTATGCAGCCTCAGGGAGATTACATAGACTTGCACAGGAAGCGGCATGGGTACCGCTTGGATTATTTTGAGAAGAAGCGCAAGAAGGAGGCTCGTGAAGTGCACAAGCGAGCTGCATTTGCCCAAAAGGTATTTGTCTCTGTTCTTGCTTATATGTGTTTGTCAGGTTGAAATGCATGAGACAAAGTAGCACTAATTATATACTCTGGCGGAATTGAGATTCCATATGTGAATGAAGCCTGTGATCCCATGAGATGCAGCTGAATGTCATTTTATTGAGACTGAACCTTATCTCATTTAAGATAACGCTCCAATAACGTTTTTTCTAACCATCCACTTCTGGAATGAGGAAGAGCCACACATAATACAATGGGTGAAACAGATACTGAAATTAAATGTCAATGGTGAAAGACGAGCAAAGTCTGTTTTATTTTAGTATATTTAGTCAGCCAATCTCTCAGTAAATTAAAATAGAACAAATTGTGTTGAGGTTATATGTAATGTTTATCTGACTTGTAATATGTTTTTCATTTATACAGGCTTTGGGTATCAAGGGTAAGATGTTTGCCAAGAAGCGTTATGCAGAGAAGGCTTTGATGAAGAAAACGTAAGTCTTATGACACTTTGAACTTTGAATCTGTTACAAATACTTCCCACTAATATCTAATGTTAGAAGCAGAAAATTTCTGTCCTTTTAAAATTCTGTTA
>SNQJ01S0096056.1:0-22666 GCA_010110895.2 Picea sitchensis
CCCCCAAGGTCTTCCCTTATTGTTGAGAGGAGCTCTTTGCCTCTTTCTCATGATCTTGCCTTTGGTGGAGGATTGAAGTGGTGGAGACCTAGTTGGAAGGAACTTGGTTTCTTGGTTTCGAACTGTGCCGACAAAAAAGTCTATAATGTGGACACTTCTGCTAATCAATTATTAATAGAAATACTCCTTTCCCATCCTATTGGTATCTTGAAAATATATGATTATTATCCATGGGCATGTTTGTAATGTTTATTAATGGATTATGCTATCTGATGTGCTAATCCATTTTATATCATCACTATATACTTTATTTGCTTGTTTGTTGAGAACTTCTTGCAGGTATAAAGTTTTGGGTCAAAGTGCTCAATGGTGGAACGTCATCAAACGTTGGATCGAGGTAGGCCTGTTTCTCATATCGTACATTAGTCTATATAGTATATGTTGGAATTGAGTTGATTTCTGCAGTCACATCTATCTATTGTGGTTTACCCTTGGCCATAGAGAGTTTTTCCCTTGTAACAGAAATGGCGACTCTACACCGGAGTTAATCACGAGGTCGCGTGAAGTTAGTTGAAGGGATAACACCTGGATACTCACCTAGCGTCAGAGATATTTCTATGGATTTATTCATATTTGGGGATCTTTCTAGTGCCCATACCTCTATGAGAGGCAGTGCTTTCAAGGTTTAGGGCTTTGCTACCTTGCCCATACGGTGATCCGGACTTATGACTACTCGCCTGTGCATCAGTTATATAGTGGTTTATTAGTTTCTTGAATTAGGTATCTCATAGGTTACTTGCACGGGTTATTTTGCTTGTACCCTGAGTCAGATAAGGGTCGGACAACACACATTCTTTATGGAGGATTAGCTCTCTAGGGGGATTTGACTGACTGGTTGTTAATCCCATGAGGGCCCTTATAACTGATTCTGTTACCTCCAAAATTTAGCGGGGAGTCTCAAGTCCCTCCTGGACGAGACATACCTTCTTTTTCAAGGGAGGCCACACAACCACTTTATCTTGTTTGCATGCATATTGGTCGTTTGACTTTTTTAGTACGCTCCTTGACTACTAGTCGACCTTAGGAATCTATTTTGGGTTTCATCATTATGGACAGTGGAGTTTCTTTTGCTCCCTCATTCACTGCTACCCATCCCATGATACCTGTTAATTTCATGGGGACAGACCCGTTTGTTTTTTACAATGGTATGCATAACTACAACGCTCAGTCCACACCTTAGGTCTCTAGCCATTTTTCTGTTGATATGCCTTCCCCCATGAAACCCTCTCCCTGGCCCACATATATGAATCCTAACATTGGAACCAAGGGCACCATGGCTCTGATGCCTACTTCTTCATTTGATATGAGTCATGTCCCCATGGGAGGTTAGAACCTTCCCCCCTATGGATCCAATACTAGCTAAGGGTGAAGCATCTCTTGCCCCCGTTACTATGCATCCTCTTCAGCCTATAATTGAAGAAGTGGCCACATCAATGCAATATATGGTCAACCCTACTCTCCCTGAAGAGAATGACGCACCTTCCAGTCATGTCATCAACATTTCAAATCCTCCCCCTTTTGAACCAGAGATATTTATTCTTCCCCTGACTGCTCTCCCTCCAAGTCTTGACGAGGTTCCTTTCGATTGGGACGACCTAATGGGACATCCCATTCCCCCACCTATGTCTTTTCCTTTAAGAGACATTATTCGAACCATCATTGAGACTATATCCTCCATTAGCACCTTATCCTCCTTGACTTGGAAAGCCTTTGGTTTTCCCAAGCTCTTGTCATCTATTTGTAAGATATTGACTTTCAGCAGAAGGATGGGATGGGAGCCTTGGCCTCCCCCTTTACATTTTGATTAGACTCCCAATAACGAGTCTTAGTTAAGCTCTTTTCCGACTCGTCCAAAAACTGAAAATATTGTCGAGTGATTTGTCCCTTTCACACTCGTTAAAATTGGATTTGAAAGATCATGAGTCCTAGTTAATCTCTTTTCCGACTCGCTATCAAAAATAGAAAATATTGTCGAGTGAACTTGTCTTTTTCACACTCGTAAATTGGATTTGAAAAGACGTCTATTTGGCACAAGTTTACCCCTTTTTCACACCAGATAGACTAAAATATATAAAAAAAGGACATTTTTTGGCGTTAATTTGTGATTGCATCTCATGCCCTCGCTTGTTGTATTGAACCTTTAGCCGGTTCTCGCTTTGTGTTATAAATTGTTGCCTAAGAAATTTGCATCCTCAACCAAGCAGAGCCTTGTTTTTATCCTTCGCAATTTGACACCCTATACCCTGGAGGGAACATCACCCCGAGTGTCCATCTCCTGCATGCATTTCCTTGCATTGAGTATAGGTACGTTCCACTACTGGAACTAGTTTTTCTTACTTGTGACACTCGTTCCCTCCTCAGTATCATAGCATTCATTTGTTATGAAAAAACAAAAAAAGACGGGCGGGAAGGGAATACTATATTGTAATTGGCAACAGTCATGTCGCCTTTGAACAGAGAAAAAAATTATTGAGTCCTTGTGTCATCATAATTTTGGGTTTAGCATGGCCTTAGGAAGTTGATCTAGTTACAGAGTTTTCTCTACCGACTGGTTACTCTTCCAGTCCCTATAGAGAACGTTATTGATGCCTCCTGCATCTAATTGTCACATCATTGAGCCATGTTGTAGGAGTCCACCATATGTCTCATACTATTGTTCAAAGGAAGTCTATCAACCTGTGTCAGCCACTCCTCAAAAATATTGACTTTGCATGTCGACCATACCCTCAGTTTGTCTCAGAATCACATGATACTTTGGTCTTATCGTGCACCATGGCCCTACTTTCATCATTGGTAGTTCACCTTGAACCTAGCAATCGACATTTCATCATTGGTCATTGACTGGGTGGTTTCCCTTATGTTCGACGGCAAGACATATATTCACACTTTAGGATTCGTGCAGTGTCTTGGATTCCATTATCCTTATTGGTGGTTTCCTCACCTTTGTTAGTAGTTTTTCATCATTGGCTGCTATTCAGAGGGTCCTTTTCATTTACCTCTTTCATTTGGCACACGCGAAATACACACAGGGCCGTTGGTTCATGAACATGTTCTTTGTCCGATCTCCACAAAATCATGAAGCTCCTGCTTTGTTCCTCGTGCTGACTGATGAGAGATGCCTCAATGCTCTCCTTTCAGTGGGTCTCTTTCCATCGACTTCATCTCATTTATTCTGGATATGGGACCTAGAGTTTTATGAGTACCTTGAGGCTTGTAGTCATTTATGGCAAGCTCTCTTGCCATTGACAGATGGGAATACATCAATGTCTCCTGATCAATGGATCTCTCAAGTGTTCGACACTAACTCCTTTATTCACATTTGTAGAGATGTACTTGGTGCCTTGATACCTAATTTCATTATCGGTAGGTTGTCTCGCATTTGTTAACGGTATACGTCAATGACTGGTAATCAAACGATGTCTCATCGTGTTCGACCTCAAATCATTTATTCACATGATGTAGACTTGCACCATTGGTGGATAGTGTAGAAGACTTGAAGACATCACTATGTGGCCGTAACTTTCTTGAGCTATTGCTTCCATTTCATTAGACCTGTACCTATTTGACTTCAGTGATCATGGGATATCATATTGTGCTCCATGGTATACAGATATCTTCATATTGATTTTTGAGACTGGTTTCACTGGTCCTTGTTCGTGACTATGACATCTTTTGGCATATAACTTCATTTTTATTTTCCTATTCATGGCCATGAACACTTGTTTGGTATATTTTCCAAATGGATCTGCATTTTATTCTTGGCAGCCATGTATGCAAAGTCAGTACATAATGTAATGAGAAATTGAGTTCGTCCAGGTGGTTCTCTACCACTCCACTTCTGGGTTATTTATAATGTATTTCGGTCATCGCAGATACTCCTCTGATCTCACACATTAGGGGGCATCTGTTATAGCAATATTTTCCTCACCATTGATATCTTGCATAGAGGGCCTTTTTCCATTTCCCTATGCAGACTTTTCATCCCTTTTTGATGAATCCAGAGCTATATATATATATCCACATATACGCTCCCTAACTGCTATGCAAGATACGTATACGCTTGTTGCTCCATTACAACTCATGTATATCAGGATTTGTGCCAAAAAATACAAAATGAGGTCAGGTTTCCATGTCACGACACAGGATCTCTGATCCTTGGCCTTCCATATACTGGAAACATTCTGACTCGGCCCTTCAGTTGCATTCTAGAGGCTATAAACAATTTCGAGCTATGGAAAAGAAGGAGAAAGCATTCAACTTTGAGAGCAAAGTTCCTCTGGAGAAATTACTTAATATTGAGTCTGCATCCCTTTGTCCCTCAAGTCTGAACACAGTGTTCAGCCCCCAAGCTCTTCCCTTATTGTTGAGAGGACCTCTTTGCCTCTTTCTCATGATCTTTCCTTTGGTGGAGGATTGAAGTGTTGGAGACCCAGTTGGAAGGAACTTGGTTTCTTGGTTTCGAACCGTGCCGACATGGAAGTCTATAATGTGGACACTTCTGTTGATCAATTGTTAATAGAAATACTCCTTTCTCGTCCTATTGGTATCTTGCAAATATATGATTATTATCCATGGGCATGTTTGTAATGTTTATTAATGGATTATTCTATTTGATGTGCTAATCCATTTTATATCATCACTATATACTTTCTTTGCTTGTTTGTTGAGAACTTCTTGCAGGTATAAATCTTTGGGTCAAAGTGCTCAATGGTGGAACATCATCAAACGTTGGATCGAGGTAGGCCTCTTTCTTGTATCGCACATTAGTCTATATAGTATATGTTGGAATTGAGTTGATTTATGTAGTCACATTTGTCTGTTGTGGTTTACCCTTGGCCATAGAGAGTTTTTCCCTTGTAACACATTTGGTTTTAGAGCATACAAACCTAGGGTTTTTCTCCTTCAAACAAGTCACCTTGGAATTTTTTCTACAAATTGTTTTGGGAAATTTTCAAATAGTGAATTTTTTAGGAGAGAGAGGAGACATGGTGAAGTACCTATAGTAAAAAAATTTGTTTTTTTGTAGCTATACTTTCATATTTATAGCCTATGGGAGTTAGGGTTTTTTACTAGTCCTACAACTAGTCTCAAACAAGTGTTCTGCATAAAACAATCATATATAATTCTACAAAGATCCAATTTCATTGGAAATATAATAGAACATAGTGTTTCAGGTAAATATTTCACAATATTATGAAACAAATTGGACATGTGGCATTCCACACAAGTTCACTCTCTAAAAAGGGCCAAGAATCAACATCTTTTGGGAAAGTTACCATAATTTTCACTTGGTACATCAAATTTTGGTCAAACCTATGGAATTGCAGAGAATACATATAAGAGTACTACAGGATGAAATTTTAGACTTGGTGTTATATCCCTAAAATTCCCTAGTCATGCATACATGGCATTGGCCTTCCTACTTGCATAATTTCCCAAATCACTGCTAAGGAACTCTATTTAAAAAAATAGTTTTTCGAGCATGTACGCACCCTGCTACACTATTGCCTGCGTACATACACTTGTTGCATGCTATGTAGCCCACATACATATGTTATATTCATACTAAAAATCCAAAATATACCTACAAAAGTTGAAAAAAATTAAAAAGTTGCAAGGAATTCAGTAGAATTTACGGGCTATTGGAGGTTCCTAACCAATTCACCTTCCATATTCCGTCCCCCAACTGAATAACTACCTTTATGTCATATAAAAGGAGGTCTTGGGATATCATTCCAAAACAAAACATTAGAATGGTGAAACTCTGCCCAAATTCCCTTTCCTTCATTGCCCAAGTATTTGCAACCTTTTGTGAGTTATTGCCTCAACATTCCCTCTCTAGCCCCTTTTCTCTCGTACAATTCATTATGTTCCCTTGAGGTGATCAGTAGATTGTGGGATAAGGAATTCAGAAGGTGCACTTGGAACATTTTCAAGAGGATCTCGGACCATTTTTTCAAAGCATCAGCCTCCAAAGGTTGTAATTTCCAATCTTTGAGAATTGAATAAAAGAATCTATTTTCCCTATCCCAAAAGAAGGTTTTTATGTCTTTTCTTTGATTTATACATAACAATTTATATCTAACCCTAATTGATGAATAGAAATATAATGTTTGTATCCTTGTTTTCCTAGTTTTGTATACAGGTCAACCTGGGGAGGAGACTTGCAGCCTTGGGAGCTACAAATCTTGAGAAGGTTAGCACCAAACGTTGGATTATAGGTACAATTTTTGACTTACTCTTTCATTTCTTTCTGTTCATCTAATTTGGAATGTTTGGGGTAGTGTAGAAATTAGATTTAATTTTAGGGATTCATTGCTTTGTCTATACTTAGAAACCTGGTGTATTTATAGGGGGGTTTTCCCGCTAGCATAATAGGCGACTCTACTAGGGAATCTCTCTAGGGTTTTAGAGGGAGGTTTTTTGGCTTTTTAATTGGCTTATTGATTTCCTTTTGAGTTTTAGTCAAGTTTACTAAGTCTTTTAAAGGTCTCTGGTCACCTGCAATGTGCCTATCAGTTTTCCCTTCCCTGTTAGTCTGCCTAGTCTTTTTATTTTTAAAAAGTCTCAGAGGTGGACGTGCCCTTTTTTGGGTAAGCTCACGTACATACGTGCTCTGCATAGTAGACAACCCATGTACATATGTAGGTTGTTGATGCAACAACCCATGTCTCTATGTCTTGAAAGTTTTTTTTAACAAAGAGAAGTTTGTCTCTTTCCTAATAGAAGTTTAGGCTTCTTAGGACTTTCTTGAACCTGCCAGAGTCTTTGTCTTTGGCCATAGCTTGGGTTAAATTTTCGATTAACTTGTTCCTTAGTTTTATTTTGTTTTCCCTAAAGGTTTAGAGTGAACTGTCAAGTTTTAGATCCTTCTTTTGGTTTATTGTTTGAATCCCTATGTTTATGCAGTTGGCTTAGGGTCTCTCTCAATCTTGGTTTCATTTTTCTCTTTGTTCTTGTTTCTTGCTTTGAAAAACAAAATAAGTTTTTACTTCAGTTTTTCTTGTTAAAGCAGTTCGAAAAATAAAAAAAGAATTTTTTTTCTTGCATTTAGTTTGGTAAAGTAGTCAACGTTGTTGTTTGCAGAAGAAAAAGAGTCTTTGTTTCAAAGTTCTTTTTGATTTCTTGAAATACAAGTAGTTTTGCTTAGTCAAATGAGCACTTTTTAGGAAACTTTTAATTACAGCATCTTGAAACATTGATTAGAAAAGTTGAATTTTACAAAGAGTTTTACAAGATTTGTTTTAAGTTCGAAGTATATTTTTGCTTTCAAATGCTCTAAAGTTCTCTTACTTATTCATCTCTTCATAAAACCATCAGTTGCACGACCACATCCTTTGCGTAAATCAAGCCTTCAAATTAACGCTTAACTTAAAATATATTAGACATTCTGTTTGTAGGGTTCACCGACTAGTTTAGGGTTTTAGGGCCTTGAATTAGGAGTGAAGATGAAACTCTTCAAGGCCATTTTAAAACAAACATTGGAGTTTGAGATAGGGAGTGTCTTAAGTCTAGCGTTATAAGAGTTATCTGGGACCCCCCTCTAACATAGGGGATAAACACGAGGTCACATGAGGAAAGGAAAAGGAGATAACCCCTCCAAATCCAGACTAAACGTAGTGGGGATTGTATATTGAGGGTCTTTCTTGGGAAAAATATCGATTGCATTTTCCTATGGAGCCAAACTAAACTGTACCCTCCTGGTGGCTGACTGCGAGTTGGAAACCTAGTTTCCCATATTTTGTGGACTTACACAAGTGAATGCAGGGGTATACCGTGGTACCTGGGGCAGCTCTCAGATCACACTTCGTAGAGTATACCCAGAGGGTGCTTCCATGTTCGAGTTTCACTTACACCGATTAGTTTCTGTAGTGTCGATTGGTGTAACCATCCTTCCCACTAATTAGTCCACTACTTGATTTATCTTTAGGAAAAAAATTTAGTGTGTTCTTTTTGCCCCATGCTAGTCAAGACTTACTATGTCATTTGATCATTTCACAAAGTGGAAGATCAACAACTCCGTCGGTCACAAAGGCTTTAGGTCCTGTCGTCGGTTACTTTGGAGCCACCTCCGCCACTGTTGAGGAAAATACTTTATCAAGAAGGATCGTTTGAAGCGATCGGGCCACATGAAATTGTTCTCGAGCCTACTTCGAGAGGATACTTTCCGACACCAGAGGAATCCATCATTTCTGACCTTGAGATAGAAGGTTTCAGTCCAGAAAATCCTCTGATTACTGAATTGTCAATGTCAATTTTAATTCAGATTGTACCTCCCGAGGTGACATCTTCTAAGCAACAGTTAGTTTGACGAGCGGTAATGGAAGAAAAAAATTTTACTTCGTTCAGGAGTCCTTGTACTCCCATTATGGCTACTAATGGAGGGGGCATCGTACCTCCTCCCCCATCGTCATCAGTCAGGACCTCAGTTTTCCCGACTCCCATGACTTTGGGAAGTGCTATGATACCTTTAACGGCTTCAAGTCTCGACCACTATTGTTTTTACTCAGAATGCAACAAGTGATCCCTTCTCATATGGGATGTCCAGCTTTGATAAGAATTCGGTTCTTACTTACTCTACTTTATAGACCATGGGTTTGGGGGCATGGATCTCTAATTCTCCCTTGCAAGGGTCAACCATGGGAACTATTGCCCCTTTTAATTTTATTCCTTATGGTGGGGGTCATATACCTCCTATGTCCCCTTTTCTCAATGGCACTTTTCAACAGCCAATCGGGCCTAACTCTAATTATAGCTTGTTTGGTGGAGGTATTTTAGGACCTTCATCTTATACAACATCGATGGGATCTATGTCATTCTCTTTGTTTGGTTCATTTGGGAACAATACTCTTTCTTCAACTGCTTTTCTGACTGGGGGAAACCCTATCTTTGGTCAACATAACCCGGTGCAAGGTACCATTCCTTCATAGGGAATGATGATTGGAGTATACTCCACACAAGGTCTTTAGAATCCTTGGCAAGGATCGTTTCCCTCCTAAGGAATGTTGGTTGGGGGTAACCCCTTCAATACTCAATGGAACCCCAGGAAAGGTTCTATACCTATGCCAGGCAGATCGGTTGGGGGCATCCCCTACCAAGGTCCTTGGAACACAACATGGGGAGAAATCCATGTGAAAGCTATGTCGTCCAATTTTGGGAGTCAATCATTGATGCCTCAACAAACGAAATTTCCTTTTGCTGGTCAAGGTCATGATTTCTACCAAAACCCTGGACAACAGTCCAACTTTTACTAGCAACCTAGTGCCAGTCAAAATCCAAGGCCCTTTTTTCCTGTAAATATTCCACAACTGAAACTACCATTTCTAGAAACCCTACATTTTCCAGAATTGTCGATATTACTGAATGACCCGATCTGTCACGATCCACATTGGCCCCCCATGCCGACTAAGTTCCCTTCGGATACTTTGAAAATTGAGGGCAATCTTGGCGAAGATCCAGGTGATCATGTGACTGCCTTTCACTTATGGTTCTTGTCAAACTCGTTAAAAGACGACGTTGTTCAATTGTGCCTATTTCAACGCACTCTTATAGGGGGTGTTTATAAGTGGTATATCTATCTTGAAGGCTTGAGATACTCCTAATTTAATGACTTGGAGATGGTTTTCTTGAACCATTTCCAGTTACCAATGAGATACGATGTCGACACCGAACTGTTGGCCAACTTCGAGCAAACCAAGGCTGACCACATATATGATCATATCTGAGAATGGAGACAAAGAAAGACCTTGATTAAGGTCTAGTTCCCTCTTGCTTTCTTGCTTGAGTGATTCTTGAAGTCTTTGGTTCCCTATGTATCCAAAGACATAGCAACATCTGGGGTGTTTTCAGAAGAGGAGGCTATTATGAGAACCCAACATTCAGAATTGATTTACTCTCAGTATGGAATGCTCTACGAGATCTTAACAGATGCACCATAGTCTACTCTTAATAAGACCAAACAAAATTATGGGCCCCACGCTGATGGCATAGTGGGCTCAGCACAAATCAAGTCCACTGATCTATTTTCAAATCAACTACAACAATTGTCGATACAACAGACTGTGGCCAGCTAGACTCCTAGTTTGTTTGTCCCCGCTACCCAGACGTCGGATGTACATAGTGTGCAGTCGACGAATCCAAAGGCTAAGAAGCAGACCAAGGGAAAGAAGAAACAGAGAAACAAAAAGGGTAAAGGGGATAAAAAGGTTTCCAACAATGATGGCAGGGGAAAAACTAAGAAGAAGAAGAAGAAGTATATGTGTAATCTCTGCACGAAATATCTTCCGACTAACCTATGCCCTCGGCTTGCAGAAGCCCAAAAGCTACTAGCGAAAAAACAACCTGTTGTGTTAACAAACCTTTTTGCACAAGGGTAAAATATGGCTCAGGATTTCGTATCCACAAGCGTGGTAGGGGGCAGTCAGGCACCCCTCGCGCCTACTACTAACAAATCGGTAATGAATATTTACCTGATGAACATCGATGCTCATTTATCGACCATGAATAATGACTATGGAACACCAGAATCCATCGAGAAGGGTAAGGAGGCCACTAATCCATTGACTCATCTGCAAATTAAGAAGTCAGTGGGAGAAACAATGACTCACATCCCTAAAGGTTTGTTTAAGAAGGATTCCCATAATCCAAATGCGAGATCTACTCAGAACTAATCCATCGTGGAAGATATGGCATAGACACCTTGTGTGATGTCTACTCTGGAGGTCCTCCAGATTTTCCCCTCATAAAGAAAAACTGTGTTGTCCGCCTTGGGAGCAGCAATACTAGTAACCTAGGAGTGATTGTTTTCGATCCAACCTACCTAAAATCTCATCTTCCTCACCACATCACCTTTTAGATAGTAGTGGCATACACCATGAAATCGTTGAAACAGAACATTTTTCGCATGGTGGTTGATGAGGGTGCCTTGACTTGTGTGATGTCATTGGCATGTTTGAAGGCCATTAGCCAACCTAAGTTGTCTTTGTCGCCTACGTTGCTTATGGATTTTGACAGTCTATATTTTAGACCACATGGAATAATTCCTTCCTTCCCCATGTAGTTAGGGGGTAAAAATGTGTGTGTCGAAGATGAATTAGTCGATGCGCCTCTCGACTACAATATTTTTTAGGATGGAGTTGGACTTGTGTGATGCATTCAATGGTTGCCATGGTTTTTTGGATCTTGAGCTTTCCGCATGAGGGTCGAATTGTGACCATCGACCAATTCTCCTTCTCTAATCCTGACCCTTCATCAAGGGCTTCCACAGTCTTGATGATTGATAACCCGCAGCCTGGCATTGTCAACTTAGGTGTTGGTTTGTTTCTGTCATTGATGGGAACTTTTGATTATTTGTCACCTTCCAACGATGTAAAGTTTATATCGGTTTTTCTTGACCAGTCGAGGGTTGCAATGTTTCAAGTGTCAGATTTTAAAACGAGTTACTTTCCCAACTCGTGGAATTTACCTTCCCCATCGGCCTCGATGGAATGGATAAGGCACCTTCGCATGGCCATTCCCTTATCCACGGCTGAGGTTGCATACATCATTGTCTAGCAAGCCTCGTCCAACCCCAATCTAGCTCCCTCACAGGAGTTAGATCCAATTCTCAAGCCTATTTGGGATCAATATTCTCTTGTTGCTCAAGATTCTTTAGACTTGGTCTTGTCGTCCGACGAGGATATTCTCGAGGAAATGACTGGTCCTAACATACCTTGGGATGATCTGCATCATAGATATTACTTTCTTTTCAAGCTTAGGAGAATAGAGGTGGGAGAGTTTGTTTTGACCGTGAATGGAGATAATCCTTGACCTATCAATCCTATGGATACGCACGGAGTTTACACCGAGGGTAACATGGAAAGCATTGTTACAACGATTACAATCAATATCTCTAGAACCCATGGCATCGTAGAGAATTTTTTCATCGGAGTGGATTGATCCCCCGAAGAGATTCAAACTTACACCGAGTTATTCAAGGAGTTCTGCAACATTTTTTCCTGGTCTTACGAGGATATTCCAGGCATTGACTCATGAATTGTCGAACACGAAATCACAACTTATCCTGATGTCAAAACATTTCAATAGAAGCTTCGTCTGGTCAATCCTCGAAAAGAAGGAGTGATCAAGTCAGAAGTAGAGAAATTTCTCAAAGTTGGTTTTATATACCCAGTACAATTGATGGAATGGGTGTCAAACTTGGTTTCTGTCAACAAGAAATAGGGAACAATTCACGTTTGTATGGATTTCTATGATTTGAATAGGGCTTGGAGGAAAGACAATTTTCCAACCTCGTTTATCGATCAGATTATGTACATATGCTAGTTGCACACTAAACAGCCTGCATGTACCTCCAAAAGTTGAAAAAAATAAAAAGTTGCAAGGAATTCGATGGAATTTACGAGCTATTGGAGGTTTCCTAACCAATTCACCTGCCATAGCCCATCCCCCAACCAAATAACTATATTTTTTTCATATAAAAGGAGGTCTTGGGGTCTCACTCCAAAATCAAGCATTAGAACGGTGAACCTCTGCCCAAATTCCCTTTCCTTCCTTGCCAAGTATTTGCAACCTTTTGTGAGTTATTTCCTCGGCATTCTCTCTCTATCCCCTTTTCTCCCATACAATCCATTCCCTTCCCTTGAGTTCCCTTCCCTTGAGGTTATCAGTGGATTATAAGAGAAGGCATTCAGAAGGTGCACTTGGAGCATTTTCAAGAGGAGATCGAACCAGGTTCGTGGAGCATCAGCCTGCAAAGGTTGTGATTTCCAATCTTTGAGTATTGAATAAAAGAATCTCTTTTCCTTGTCCCAAATGATGGTTTTTATGTCTTTTCTTTGATTTATACATAACAATTTATATATAACCATAATTGATGAATAGAAATAGAATGTTTGTAGCCTTGTTTTCCTAGTTGTGGATGCAGGTCAGCTTTGGGAAGATGCTTGCATCCTTCAGAGCTACAAAGCTTGAGAAGTTCAGCACCAAATGCTGGATTAAAGGTAAAGTTTCTTACTTACTCTTTCATTTCTTTTTATCCATCTATTTTGGAATGTTTTGGGTAGTGTAGAAATTAGATTGATTTTTAGGGAGTCATTGCTCCGTCTATACTTAGAACCCTAGTATATTTATAGGGGGATTTTCCCGCTAGCACTTGGAAGGGATGAAATTTCATATATGCATCAAGAGAAATGTTGACCAATGAGACGATCTCCAAATCAAGGTTTTAAAGGTACGTAACTTACAATTGGAATAACTTTTGATTGGAAGATCTGTTTTTGGTGATTCAAAAATTGAAATAAAGAGGAAAAAGAGGATTATTATTATTTCCCCACATGTTAAAGGGTTATACAAGAATGTATACCCCTACTAAACCTCCATATAACTCACACATGATGCTCGAAGAAAGTGAAAACTTAGAAAATAGGATATCCCAATTGAAGAACCAAGTTAATGAAATGAGTGGTAGTATGTTGAAACTGGTGGATTTATCACATTATTATGAAATAATTAAAATGGAAATGGAAGATAAAATGGAACAATTGCTAAATCAAAAGATGGAACAATTGCAAAATTTCATGGAAACCATGCTCTTACATAGGTTCCCTAAAAGGGATATTGTGATCAAAGGAAATCATGAAAATAAAGAGAACAATATTTTTGAACCTTAGTCACATATGGGAAATATTTCAACACATTTTTAGATCATCATGAATAATGAATCTCAAAATTGTGACCATTTTCCACCCCAATATTTGCATCATTTGGGGTTCAACTCGGGACCAAGGAACTACTTAATTCCCAAGGTCAATATAAGTAATTTTGATGGTAAATATACTATAACATGGATATTCCAAATGGATCAATTCTTTGATCTATACCAAGTGCCAACTTTACAAAAGGTAACTCTTGCATCCTTGTATTTAGAACCCGATTAATTTTTCTGGTATCAATGACTTTGTGAATGATAAAAGGATTTTATTGTCTCTTGGTCCATTTTGTAGATGAATTGATAGACATTTTGGGGATATTAAGAGCAACACATCCTTTAGTCAATTGATAAATCTTCAGCAAAGAGGTCCAATTACAAATATTTTAAAAGTTGAGTCTTGGAGTAAAGAACATTTCAGAGGATAATTTGTTATATCTCTTTATGGGCACTTTAAAGGAGAGAATTCAACATGATTTACATCTATTGGAACCTAAACCCTTGGATCATCCTTTAAGTGTGGAAATAAAAATTGAAACTAAAAATAAGGCTTCCAGAAGAGTGGCCACTAACAACTACAGAAAGCATCATGTTCCCTCTTATAACCTCACTCAACCTACAAGGTTGACACCTCATTAAATGGATGAAAGAAGAGAAAAGGGACTATGTTTCTAATGTGACAATAAGTACATTAAGGGGAATAAATGCGGTGAGAAGAAATTATTCTACGTAGACTGTGAGGAAGAAGAAGATCAAGAATTGAAATCATTGCAAGATCTAGAACTGGAAGAGACTACTCCAACCATATTTTTTCATGCATTAGATAGCATCAGTACTTTGTAAACCCTTTATATAGAAGGATATATCGAAAATAAAAAGGTAACAGTCTTGATTGATTCTAGCAGTACCCATAACTTCATTAATTGCAAATTAGTGAAACTTCTCAATTGCTTCATATATTCAGCACCAGAGTTTCAAGTAACAATTGCATATGGAGGTCCCTCGGATGGGGTGTTAGTGCGATACATATGGCGAGAAGCGGGACAGAGGTCAGGCCAGCAAGGCAGGGAGCCATGTGATGGGCTCGTGCCAATTACCGCCGCCTTGACCTAGCATTAATTAGATTTCACGTCGCTACGGCACCATTAACTCTGGTGTGCCCGACCCTCATTACCAACTTTTCTATGGCTCCTCCGTCTGCAAGTGTTTTTCATCCTTGCTCGCGAACCGACCCTCTCATCCCTCCGCTGCCCAGGCCTAGATTATACTAGATTTTCATGGTGTTCGCAGCCCTCAGCCCTCTCCAGGCTCTTTACATTTTCCTGGGGCACTCAGCTCATTTCTACCTTCAACCGGAGCACATTATGCCTCGTCAAAGAGGAAGGCCACGAAGAGGTTCTCCATGGCATCCTCCTCGGCACCGTACCTCTGCTTCTCCCCCTGGTTCACCCTCCACATTCTCCTCGTCGCCTCTGCAGCCCGAGCTGGAACCTCTCGCCTCCTCCACCCCGTCTGCCTCCCGGCTCGAATGCCTAGTCATCACTGATAGCTCGTTGGGCTCTTTTTCGCGATTTCCTGCCGTCCCACCGAATTCTAGAACCAGCGAACCTTCTTTTGCACTGGTATTTTTCTCCTCCCAACCACCCTTGGGGGCACCACCTCTTCTTCGAAGTGCCCGACATAGTGCGCACTCGTCTATCGACTTCATCCCTGATTCGCAGTTGAAAGAAAGTCTAGCCATTCTCTATGGACTGGTCTTCGAGCTCCATCGGGGAATGGAGGACCTCCAATTCTGATTGCAGCTTATGGATGGGAAGACCTCGACCCTCCTTCAGATCCTATCCACCTTCCAGGATGCTTTCCCCTCCACTCCAAAAGGTGCGGCTTCAGCAGAGGCACCCCATGTAGAGGGCAACGACAGGAATGATCATGCGCAACGTTCAGCAGGGGTTGTTGTGGAGAAGGTCACACATGAGGACACAAAGGTTGCGACAGCTACAGGCCTGCATGCATACAGTCCGCCTGGAGACACCCCGCCAGCTGCCAACATGGACGAGAGAAACGTGGACGCTGACATGCATTTGGAAGGCAAAGGGACACCCATTAAAGAGGAACCTTGGTACACGGCCTATCAAGCCACCTGGCCAGGTTACTCGCCAAGTGTCTGACCCCACAGGGGTTCTGTTCTCTTTACTAGTTTATTTTCTTAGTTGTAGCTTAGTCAACTTAGTTCTGTTTTCTAAGACTGTCAGACTATAAAATGCTAGACTTACCCGACCGGCTGAACTGGTTTCCCCTCTATTAGGGCAGTTCAGTAATTACATCATGGTTTTTTTCAAGTTTTTGTACCTCTGGTCTGGTTTTTTGAAGGCCCTTTATATATAAAATCTCTTATTTAAAAAAAAAAAAAAATTGCATATGGAGGTACCACAAATTGTTCAGGGAAGTTCCATATTATTAAAATTACTATGGGCGAGTATTTATTAGATAGTCCTACGATTGCAATCCAAATGGGTGGTTCTTATGTTGTATTAGGGGTCCAATGGTTACAATCATTGATAATAATGGCTCTCCATTTTCAAGAAATTTTCATGAGATTTTCCTCAGAAGGAAAGGAAATTGAACTCAGAGGTATCCAAGGGAAACCCTCTAAAGTGATAATCTCTAACAAAATGAAAAAATTACTAAAAAATGGGCACCATGGTGTAATTGCACAATTGTTCTTACTAAATGTTCAAACATATAGACCCTTTTCTCTATTGGATATCTAAAAAGTTATTGACAATCATTCCAAGGTATTTGGAGAGATGCCTAAGGGTATTCCACTTTCTCAATGTTATGACCATGCCATTCATTTGAAACTAGGAAGTGTAACAAGTAACATTAGGCCTTATAGGCACCCATATGCACAAAAGAGTGATATTGAATGTATAGTTCAAGAAATGTTAGAGGTTGCCATCATTTAACCTAAACAAAGTGATTTCTCTTCACCGATTGTGATGGTTCAAAAAATCAAGGTTCATGATGTACGTGTCCATATTATAGACAACTCAACAAAATTACCATTAAAGACAAGTTTCATATTCTTGTCATCGATTAATTATTAGATGAATTTCAAGGAGAAATTTTATTTACCAAGTTGGATCTCCATTTTGAATATCATCAAATAAAAACGAGGAAAGAAGACATCTCCAAAATAGCCTTTCGAACACATGAAGGTCGTTATGAATTTTTGGTGATGTCATTTGGCCTTACTAATGGACCTTCAACATTTCAAATCTTGATGAATTCTATTTTCAAACCCTTCCTCATAAACTTCATGTTAGTATTTTTTTATGATATACTAATCTACAACAAATCTTGGGAAGAGCATGCACAACATGTTGACATGGTCTTAAAACTATTGGAAGAGAAACAACTATATGCAAATCCTTCCAAGTGTTCCTTTGGGGTTCAAGAAGTGGAATATTTGGGTCATATTGTATATCATGAAAATGTCAAAGTGTGCCCTAAAAAAATTAAAGTTATGATGGAATGGAAAATTCCCAAAACATTGAAGAATCTTAGAGAATTTTTAGGATTTACGATCTATTACTGTAATTTTTTCAATACTTATAGTCAAATAGAAGCACCTATAACAACGTTATTAAAAAAAGAGGTGATTTCTTGGACTCAAGAAGAAACCAAATATTTTGAAAAAATTAAGGAGGGTATGTGTACAACTCATGTTTTGTCCATGTATGACTTCACAATAACCCTATTGTGGATTGTGATGTCATAGGGCATGGAATTTGTGCAGTTTTAATGTAAGAAGGAAGGCTATTTTCCTTTGGAAGAATCCATCTTAAAGGAAAGAACTTACTCAAACCCATTTATGACAAGGAAATGTTGCCCATATTACATGCAGTTAAGAAATGGTGACCTTAACTAATAGGAAGACACTTCAAGGTAAAAACATATCATGGTAGTTTGAAGTACTTCTTGGTACAATGATTATATTCAGAAGAGCAACAAAAATGAGTTACAAATATTATAAGTTATGGATTTGAAATTATCTAAAAATAAATAAATAAAATATGGTGGAAAATTCACTTTCAAGGGAAGAAAAAGAAACAAAAGGCTTAATGTGTGTTATTTCCATTCCATAATCTGAATGGGTGGGAAAATAAAGGACATAATCAAAACAAGATCAAAAGGTATGCAATATCATTTAACAACTACAAGAGGACCCAAGTGCATTAGATAATTTTGTGTGGAAGAATTATTTATCGTGGTATCAGGATTTCCTATATTTAGGTAAGAAATCCCAAATAAAATTGAATATCCTTTTGTAATTTCACACTTCCCCTATAGGACATTCAAGTTCTTGAAAACTTACCAATGATCAAGAAGGATTTTTCTGGGAGGGTCTCAAAATTCATGTTCAAAAGTTTCTGGTTGAATGTGTGGTCTACCAACAGAATAAGGGAGAGACAATCAATACCCTGAGTCTCCTACAACCATTAACCAAACCAAGTCAATGTTTTTTTTTTTTGTTTTTTTTTTTTGTTTTTTACTGGGGGAATCGACAACTCGCAGTTCTTTTTTCTTTTCTTTTTTTTTGTTTTTTGTTTTTTTTTTTTTTTTTTAACTGTGGGAATCGACAACTCGTGGTTCTCGTACTCGTGTGACATGTAGTCGATACCCTTTCGATACCACTATAACCCCAGGTGTGACACACATCCCGCAAGCATGGAGCACAAGTAAATCGAGGTGAGAATCAAACTTGAGACCTCCTTTACATATTTCCTTCCATTTACACGGCACTTGCCAATCGGTCTACACCCCTGCGGGCATACCAATTCAATGTTAGGAAGAGGTTTCAATGGATTTTATTATAGTTCTACCCAATTCCAAAGGAAATAATGTTTCCATGATGGTAGTGGATCAACTCACAAAGTATGCCCATTTTTTCTATCTTTCTCATACTTTTAAAGCAAGTATAGTAGCCACAACATTCATGGAAATAGTTTAGAAGCTACATGGAATACCCAACATTATTGTGAGTGATAGAGATCCAATTTTCACTATTAACTTTTGGATTGAATTAATTTCTTGTTTGGGTACTCAATTGGCTCATAACTCCTCTTATCATCCTCAATATAATGGGAAAATTAAGATTGTGAATAAATTTCTATAAGGTTTTCTTTGTTTCTTTGTATATAATAAACAGAAACAATGAGTTAAGTGGTTTCCCTTGGCAGAATGGTGGTACAACATGTCCTTCCATACTTAGTAAAATTTGTCCCCATTTATGGCACTTTATGGATATCATCCTCCATCCATCACATCACCCTTGAAAGGGAAAGTGAAGGTTCAATCATTGGAGGACCACATAGAGCACCAACAAGAGGTTCTCAAACTATTGAAGGAAAACTTGATTACAACACAAAATAAGATGAAACAACAAGCGGATCAACATCGCGGTGAGGGAATTTGAAGTGGGGGATTGGGTATTTATAATGTTGCAACCATACAAAAACATGTCCCTCAAGAAAAAAAAGGAGAATAAATTAGCACCCAAGTATTATGGCTCCTATAATGTGTTGCAGAGGAATAGAAGTATATATTAGAAATTGGTATTACCTCCATCTTCACATGTACATTCAGTCTTCCATGTTTCTTGCTTGAAGAAAGTAATTGGTAACAAGATCCCAGTTCAAACTATTTTACCAGAGATTAATGAAGAATGGAAAATCATAATAGAAGTGGAAACAATCCTTGAAACAAGGATCAAGCAACTACAAAATCAAGCAATCATTGCGTACCTCATCAAGTGGAAGAACCTACTAGTAGAAGAGGTGACATACAAAGATGATTTTCCATGATGTTACCCAAATCATGTATTAAGTTGATAACATTATTTCCATGATTTCATAAACCTTTTACCATATAAATAATGAATAACACATGTTAATGCATAATGCTTTGAGCATATTTTTTATTATAAGGTAGGATATAAAAAAGTGCATTAAATCTCAATATGAAATAAAATCTCTTTAATTATTCATCCAAATAATATAAAATGGTGAAATAAATAAGACTTAGGATGAAAAACAACGCCTAACAGTTTTTTTATTTTATTTTTTTTGACGCTTAGGTGAAAACATATCATGAACATGTATATAAGAAATATGATCAAGATCATTAGAGATGAATAATATATAAAATCTATACACATCACTTATGATCAAGTTGATAATCAAAACAACTTAAAAAAAAAACCAATGAAATCGACCTAAAAGTGATATGACATAAGGAAAATCTCAAAATTGAATTTTGAGTTTTATGTTAAAATTCAGGAAATTCAATAGAATCCATGCATCATCGAAATAAATAAGAGTCAAAAATATGAAAAATCATCAGCTCTAAACTTAACAAGTGCATTGATGCTCAGTTTGAAATCAAGATTCCAAACATATTTACAAAACAAAATTAAACCAAACTAAGAAAAAATTTCAAAAATAAAGGGGCACAAATTATTTTTATTTACAATAAATGCAAATTTGAGAGGGTTGTTGTACATGAAAACAATTGGTGACACAAGGGGAAGATACAGTTATCTATGGTTTAAAATTATAGGATTAGATTTACCAAAGGTTGAAATGAAATATTTTCAACAATTTCTTGCACACTACACCATTCTCAAAGGTCCCACATAAGACAGATTTGAAGTAAAATACGATTTTAGAGATGAAAGGATTTGAATGCCTAATTCCAAGACAATGAATCCAAACAAAGGGAAAATTCATTAACTTTTAATTACACATCTATTTTTGGACAGCAAAAATAGTTAGTGAAATATTAGTATGCATTTGTTTAAAAATTACCTTTTTACACAACATTGCTTCCATGCTAGTAGGCTTGTTCAGTACCCCGACGAAGTTGTCTTGGTACCATGTGTGCATGTACCCGCTTCCAGTGAGCATGTTTAGTACCCCAATGGGTTTACACACATTTCCCACACAAATGTGCTTTCAACTCTCTAATGACACCTTTTTTATTGATTTATTTGGAAAATTTCTTTTAGAAATTAAGTGAAGAGAGTGGGGTGGTACATAATTTTTTATTTTTTATTTTTTATAAGGACATAATGCAATACCCTTTGAGTATGACCTCACTAGTCTCTCTTTATCTACTAAAGTAGATGTTTTAAATGTGGAGGGGTATGGGAGGGATTCAAAGTAAATAATGTCCGCAACTCTTTCATTTATAAAGATGAACTTATAATACTTGAAACATATCTCAATGTTCCCCATGGGTAACGGTTAATGTACAAGAAAAGTGAAAAACTTGATACAAATGACCTTAAGGTAAATGAAATCCTATTAAAATGGTATATTCAGGATTTCCCCATGTACACCAATTGGTATTGCGTAGGAAGAATTCCCCCATATAAGCTTTGGGAAGAATACAAAATCCAATAAAAAAACAAGACAACTAAAACCAAAAAAGTGTATCCCAACATATGTACAAGATGAATTAGTAACCAAAATTTAATGAATAGTAGAAGATTTAAATAAAAAAAAATTATGTACATTTACTTTTAGTAGAGACAAAAAATGAAATTTATGAACAAGGAATTTCTTATGAAATGTATTTTCCAATCAAGATTCAATTCTATCATAAAAATTATTTTGGAATGGTTTGAATGGAATCATGATTTGAAAAGTATTTTGCTAGCCCTGTTGAGAAAAGTTAGTACTATTTACAATACGAAAATAATTTACATTACTATTTACAAACCTATTAACAAAAACTAAGGACTTATTGTTATGAGTTATCTTTTCACAAGTATCGGTTCCTATAGTGTAATCAATATTAGAACTGGTATCTATTTTTGTTAAAAATTCAAGATTATGAAAAGAAGTAGGAACTTGAGTTATATCATAAGAATCAAATACAGGGGTGGAATTTATTTCTTTAAAATTAAAATCATTATGTGAAGACTCAAGATGAGAATCAGTTGAAATATGATCAGTAAAAGGATATCCTTCATCTTGGAATTTGGATTGATCATGAGGGTTGAAAATAAAAGGACCTGACATAACCATTACCTGGGGTGAAGTGCCTTACTATCCTCAACCTCTAGATCACTATCATAAATGATTTCACATTCACTAGCTTGAATATTTTCCTTTAAATCAAAACCAGAAACATAAGATGATGAACATGTGTGAAAATTATTGGAAAAATGATCATTTAATGACTCATTACTCTGATAATCATGACTAAAAGATACAAAATATGTTTGACTTAAGAGAATCCTTTTATTTTGTAAAATGGCATTTAAATGAAGAGGAACTCTTAAATTATTATCAAACAAATTTATGTCAGCAAAAATATCAGGGTATAATGAAAAATGACTATTGAAATAGATAAAACTAAATATTTCTCTGTTCACATAATGATCATTATCGTTAAAAACTTGTTCTTGACTTTCTAATGTCATTTCTCCATCATATTCTTCAGCTAAAATATCACTTTCAGATAAGGGATTAATTTGTTTGGGTAAATATTTCCCTTCTTGAAAATGAGAATCAAGATGTTCTAATATGTGAGGCTGGGAATTACTAATAATGATATAAAAAATACCAGTTAAATTACTCCTAATGAAACAATTGTCATTATTATGTCAAACAACAATTGTGTTGAGATTTGAAACATTTTCAGGATGAATTATTATTTCATTATATGAATTTTTTTGGGTATGTATTATATTATTTGCATGTGTATTTGTGGGTGCGTCAGATTCGACTGGATATCGGTGGCCACCCACCTCTTCCAATTGGCTCAGAACAGTTTTCTGACATTTTTGGCAATTTACTATTTTTAGCAGTTTTTCGGGTCCTGAACTTCTGG
>SNQJ01S0096056.1:28377-44163 GCA_010110895.2 Picea sitchensis
TGGTTTCCTCTGTTGGCAGGACAGCTGGCCCTTGCATGCCAGCTATATTTATTTTGTGACAGTATAATATAAAGGATCTACTTTTTATTTTAAAAAAAAAAAACTACCTTTGTTGGAGTGCTTGATGTGCAACCAGATGCACAACTCCATATGGGAATTTTAGGATCCATTAAAAAAAATGAATGAATTAAAAGCAATAGCTCAAACAAGAATCAAATTATTATGCACACTCATCGTGGCCCTCCCTGTATCGCCAAGAATGTTGATGGCCAAATATGACCATATTCAACATTGGGGATATCGCCTGGTCAGGGTCCCAATTAGACCATTTTTCATTGAAATGGTGATTCTGACTGGTTCTATGGGTCTCCAATTACCCATATCCTAACCTAAATTCTAAGCTAAGTTAATATATATATATATATATATATATATATATATATACAACTTTCTATCTGCTAATGTATAATGTTACTTATTTTTATCAGCAAACAAAAATAAAGGGATCACTCTCTTGTGGCATGCTTACAAGAAATCAATTCTAAGGTTGAAACAAGGGCTCAGCTACACCACACTATATTTTTATCCTATGAAAGGAGACTTTATGGACTAAATACAAATGCAGATCAATCATAAGATGCAAGAAAGAAAAAAGAAAATTTAATTTATTCTATCTTGATTAGGACAAGATATAGATCTCATCCAAACCAAGAGCCAAGTGATAAAAATAAATGGGAGAGGACTGATATTGAATTCAAGATTAAGAATTACTTGCAAATAATAGAAACAGTCCATATGATTTGCAAGTTATTCACATGAACATGTAATGTAATGGCTTAAATAAATAGTTATTTAAGTCAACCAAAACATATACTTAAACTCAATAAAATAGATTCAATGCAAAATCTACTATCATAATTAAGAAACAATTATTTCAATCCAACAATAATTAAAACAAAAGAAGATTACAATTAAATGATAAATAATTGTCATTAACTACAATCAAATTTCCATGAATCTATGATCCGGGATATTTTCATCGAAGTGAATTATAAAGAATTGTTTTAAATGAACATGAATTAAAGTGCACCATTAAAGAAATAAAAGCTCAATAATGAAGAGACATAAGCATCAGATCTGAACACAAAAACTTGATAATGGAGTTCATCCCTAGTGGACTATGTCTTCGAGTCCTGCTCTCAAATGGGTAGGCCTTTTTATTAACTTAGCAAAAGAATTTGGAAAAATACATAAGTATACCTCATTCTGGAATTAAGCTGCAGAATCTTTGCTCAGATCAGAAAAAAGACAGCACCATTGAATTCATGGCATTGAATTACCCAAAAATTATTGTCTCCATGCCTCAATCCAACTCTTACACTCCCAGGCCCTCAAGATATCTTGTCTTGGTTTTTGTGCCTGCTCCCTGCATTTAATTCTCTGTACTGATGTCTCGGTTCTCGTGCCCAGTCGTACCATTGTGCACCCTCTTCCTCCGTCCATGGGCAGACACAGCTTATAAAAAAAAAATGGGCTGGACTACACAAGGCAGTTTGTTGTCCCAACGGTGGCGAAGCTATAGTTAAGGCATTTGCATAGGGGGAGGTCCCATGGTCGATCCCATGGGCCTCCCCTTTTAGGTTGTTGTTATAACTTATATATATGTGTGTCTGTGTGTATGTTTGTGTGTGTGTGTGAGTGGTAGTTTTCCAACTTTGGAGGTTGTTTATATTTGTCGGAGGATTCCATTTGGCCGCCAGATCTAGTGGGGCTTCGCCAGATTTGGCAGACCCACCTTTTTTATTTTTGAAATTTGGTTCTTGGACCCTCATTGGGAATTTTCCCACTGCCACATGGCATCCAACCATTGGTCCATTCCAACCACCTGCACAGTCACTTTCCATGTCACTTGACACATCAGTTTCCACGTCACCATACAGACTGCCATGTGGCACTTTTTCATTGGTCCATGGATTGACCCAAAAAATCCAAAAATGAGTGACATGTGGCAGCCTTTGCTGCTACCATGTCACCATGATGACATCATCATGACACATGTCACCTCCTGCATGTTCCATGTACACTGTATGGATTTTGACATCATTTGTACTGATGTTGACGTCAGCAGTACAGATGTTGACTCATCCCCTGTTGATTGGGCTAGGTTGACCAAACTTTGACCGTGGATATATTTCCATCTATAACTTCATTTGACGATCTGTTTATACCATTGGAAATCTTGCGATGCGCTCTTCATGATGATGCCACTTTCACTGAGTTTTGAGGAATTTGAATTTTTTCCCTTTCTCTGTATGTTGAGGCCATTCTGAGCTTCCTGAGTTGCTTCTGCAAATTCTGAGTTGTCCTTAGTCTTCTCTGGATCCTTTTTGGATCACGCCTTCCCATTGAGAGATTTTTGGACCACCAAAAGCTTTCATCAATAAACAGATAAGTGAGGTAAGATTTCCCTCACCTTGTCCTTCTCAATCCACTTTTTCTTGCTTGGATGTGTGCCCTTTAAACCTACTCGAAAATAATCAACATCACCCCTGCATGAAGTCCTCGTCCTTCTTTCCAGGATGATATATTCCTTTAAATCATCCAAATACTCAGAAGAAAACTCATCAACTGAAGGTATTGAAACTTCCTGATCCTGATCCATGGTCACGGGAGGCTCAAAAAGTTTCAAGTTCTATACATTTACAACTGAGTAGATCTACATATAAGGTGGAAGATCTAGATGAAAAGCATTGGTACCACTTTTCTCCAAAATAGTGAAGGGTCCATAATGAATGGGCTTGATTTTCTTCCCTTTACCCTTCAATATTTCCTTGTTGATGTGAAGCCATACATGGTCTCCATCCTGGAACTGATGATCAACCCCGTGTTTGTCATGTCAAGCTTTATATTGTGCTTGAATTTTCTCCAACTATTCCCCAACTACTTGGTGTACCTGTTGGATCCTCTGGATGAACTTGTGGGCTATGTCTTCATTTCTTTATTCATTTGAATCATCATTTCTCCCATACATCAAGTCCAAAGGAACTTTAGGTAGGTACCCAAAACATGTCTCAAAAGGCGAACATTGAGTGGAGGAATGTAAGGCTCGGTTGTAAGCATATTGTACATAGGGTATCTGTTCATCCCATAATTTGGGGTGCTTGTTGTAGTATCCTCGACGCAAAAGTACCATTGTTCAGTTAACAACCTTTGTTTGTCTGTCAGTCTATGGATGGAAAGAAGTGCTCCTCTTGAAATTGGTTTCCATCATTCTCCACAATCTTGTCCAAAAATCCCTAAGGAATTGAGTATCTCGATCTGAGATAATGGATCTGGGTAACCCAAAGTGAACCCAAATATACTGAAAGAAGAGATTAACAGTATCCTTAGCAGTGATATGATTTTTACATGGAATTAAGATACACATCTTGTTGAACCTATACACTACAACATTCAAATAATCATGACCCCTTTTCGACATTGGTAAACCCCCTACAAAATCCATGGAGATACTTTCCCATGGATGGGATGGAACAGGTAGTGGTGAGTATAGCCCCATTTTTTTATTAGTGGGGTTAGAAGTAGAACACATCACACACCCCTTTACATATTTAGTTGCAATCGCTTTCATTTGAGGCCAGTAACAAAACCTATGAAAATGAGCCATAGTTTTTCCTACCCCAAAATGCCCAGACACAAGAGAAGTGTGAGATTCTCGTATTACATGGACTCGTTCACTTGTAGGAATACATAGCTTTCCAAGATGGTAGAGTAGTTTTCCCTACAGACAATAGTTCTCTACCTTTGCACCATGGGTTAGCTTCTCATATACTTCTTTAAAATAGTCATCAATGGCATATTGTTCCACATAGCTATCATGAGATAAAGAATCATTCTTCAAAATAATAGAAGCAGTAATAGGAGGTCTAGAAATAATATCAGATACCTTGTTACTTGTACCCTTTTTGTACTTGATTACCAAATGAAATTGTTGTAGGAAACCCATCCATCTGTAATGTCGAGATTGTTGCAGTTTGGTTTGTTCTTGGAGATACTGTAAGGGTTGATGATCTGTATGTATGATTTTTTCCTTCCCTAACAATTAGTGCTTCAATTTATTTACGCTTTGAACTAATGCATACAACTCTTTATCATATGTAGGATATTTAACAACATCTTGGTTAAAATTTTCAGAATGGTAACAGATAGGATTACGATATTGCATCAATACTGCACCATGGAATATATGTTGGCATCTATCTGTATCTCGAAGGTTTGTTGAAGATTCGGCAGTGCTAATACTAGTGCAGTACTGATCTTTTCCTTCAAAGTGTCGAAATATTTTTGTTTCTTTCCTCCCCATTGAAAAGTGTTCTTCACACTGGTTAAGGCGTCCAAATGAGATGCTATAAAGGAGAAGTTTGAAATGAACCTCCTCCAATACTGGATTGCACCTAAGAATCTCAGTATCTCAGTTACACTTTTGGGCTTAGGCCAATTTACAATTACATCAATATTGGAAAGATCAATTTTTAATTGTCCTCCTCCTACAATATGACCTAAGTACACAAGTGTAGTCTTACCAAATTCACATTTGGACAATTTTACATACAAATTTTTCCTTTTCAAAGTATCTAATACTTGATTTACATGCCTCACATGTTCATCCCAAGTCCCGCTAAATATAAGAATGTCGTCTAAATATGAAATCACAAAATCATCTAGAAAAGGCCTGAATACATCATTCATCACACGCATGAAGGTTGTCAAAGCATAACAAATCCCAAATGGCATAACTAACCACTCAAACAATCCATGTTTGGTTTTAAAGGCAGTCTTCCATGCATCATTTTCTGCAACCCTAATCTGATGGTATCCACTGCGAAAATCCAACTTAGTAAAAGAAACAACATTCTTTAACTAATCAAGTAAATCATCTATACAAGGAAGAGGGTATTGATTTTTCACCGTGATTTTATTTAAGTCTCAGTAATCGACACACATTTGTCATGTGCCATCTTTCTTTGGCACCATCATGATCGGAGAACCATGGGGAGATGAGTTGGGCCCGATGACCCCTTGATCTAATAACCCTTGTACCTTCTTTTTAATCTTTGTCATCTCTACAACTAGAATCAAGTACATTCCCACATTATGAAGAGGAGAATCATGTTGAAGATGTATTTCATGTTGTATTTCCCTCTTAGGAGGTAATCCATCTAGTTCCTAAAAAATATCATCATACTTAGAAACAATATAAATTAATTATTTCTTCTAAGAAGGATCGCATCCTTGGAAAGTGTCATATGTTTCAACATCTTTCTCCCTTACGACCATGAGTGCATATCTCTTATTAGTTTTTATGAGTCTCTTCATTTGTCCTTCTCTAACAAGTGTTGTGTTTACCCTCATGTTGTGAGCTCTAACAATATATTTCACTCCCCCCTTAGTAAGGTGTTATTTGTTCTCATGACGAAATAAGGTTTCTTTTCTATCATAAAGATAAGGACTCCCCAACACCATGCCACATATATCAAGTGATACAACATCTAAATCCACTTCATCAATCAAATTTGAAGCAATAGCAAATCTGATCCTACATTGTTTGGTGACATTAAGTTTTTCTTTATCACATACCAACCAAGAGGATAGGGCTTTGGATGTGGTTTCGTTTCAAGACCCATGTTTTTGAAAAGTGCTTCAGATATTGAGTTTACTTGGGAACCCAGTCAAATAATGTATCTATCTTAGTGTGTTTAGATACAAATATTATATGAAATAATTCATTCCTCCTTCGTTCATCATCATGAGATTCATTATTGGAATTTGAACTAGCATGAATGGAATATTTACCTTGTACTCAAACCGTTGTGATCTTTCCTTCATCTCCTTAATCGGAACCAAGATCTTGTTGCACTATAGCAACAGTTTTTGTCTTCCCCTTTCCACTGAATTGTTTCGGTCTCTTCTCTGGATGTAGTTTCCAACAGTGTTCATCATCATGACCACTTTTCTTGCAATGAGTGCAAGATGGATTTCCTTCTCTCTTTACCGTGGAGGTCTTCTTATCCTTCCTTTAAAACTTCTTAAATGGCTTATGTGGGAGATTGGAAGGTTTCTTTCTGGGATCTTCTTGAACATGCTTTCCCCTATTCTCAAGATGAGTGGCTTGCACACAAAATTTGTCAAGACTGGTGGGGTTAAACAATAGCAAAGTATGACGAATATAACAGTGAAGTGCGCTAATATACTTCATTAAAGTTTCATAAGAATCCAAAGGAATGTTTAATGCAAGAGCTTTCTTTCTAAATTCTTCTGTGAAACTTTGTACAATTTGACCTTTACTTTGTCTTAAAATTTGCCATTCCATCATTGCTTTATGTAAATAACCTAATGGATAAAATTGATTCCTTATCGTTGATTTAAATTCCAACCATGAGGAAAGAAGATTACCACACTTACTTCTATACTGAATTTTTCTCTCCCACCATATGAGAGTGGTGCCTTCCAACTAAACAGAAGCCAGTTTCACTTTAACTTCCTCTTCATCAATCTGTTGAACACGGAAATATACTTCAACCTATCAAATCCAATTATCTATCTTTTCAGGATTAGCATCTCCATTAAACATAGGTAAATAAAATTTTACATCAAGCTTTAATGATGGTTTCTTAAAAGAATCTTTATGGATAGAATGATGAGAATGACGAGAATGCTTAGAGGAAGAAGACTAGAAATTGATGGTGAAGATGGAGGCTCGAGAGGGTCTCCTCTAGACCCTTGATTTACTGAAGCATCATCATCAACTTGTGCTTCATTTTTCTTCCCTTTCTTCTTCATCCTCTTCTCATAGTCTCCATACATTCGTTCAACCATTTTTGACATGCGATAAAAGACCATATGGAAGTTTTTCTCTTGTTCATCATGCTTGTCCTCTTCTACCATTTTCTTCCTTCGGTATGCACGACGAGCTTTGGGATTGAAAGTATTAAGAGTTCCTTCACCCTGCTTATGCTTAGCCCTAGTAATCATTCACTCTCAACAATTCATGTCAAATATGATTTCTCTGATACCAACATGATCTGGGATCTTTTCATCAAAGTGACTTATAAAGAATTGTATTAAATGAACATAAATTAAAGTGCACCATTAAAGAAGGAAAAGATCAATAATGAAGATACATAAGAATCAAATCTGAACATGAAAACTTGATAACGGAGTTCATCCCTGGTGGACTATGTCTCCAAGTCCTTCTCTCAAATGGGTAGGCCATTTTATTAACTTAGCAAAAGAATTTGGCAAAATACATAAGTATACATCATTTTGGAATTAAGATGTAGAAGCTTTGCTCAGATCAGAAAACGGACAGCACCATTCAATTCGTGGCATCTAATTACCCAAAAATGACTATCTCCACACCTCAATATGAATCTGGCACTCCTATGCCCTTAAGAAATATTGTCTCACTTTTTTTGCCTGCTCCCTGCATTTAATTCTCTGTATTAATGTCTCGGTTCTTGTGCCCGAACATACCGTCGTGTGCCCTCTTCCTCCATTAGTGGGAAAACTTGGCTTATAAAAAAAAAGTGGGGCGGACTACACAAGGTAGTATGTTGGCCCAATGGTGGCGGAGCTATAGTTAAGGCATTTTCATAGGGGGAAGTCCCAGGGTCGAGCCCGCGAGCCTCCCCTTTTGGGTTGTTGTTATATATATATATATATGAGTGGTAGTTCACCAACTTTGGAGATGGTTTAGATTTGTCGGAGGATTTTGTTTGGCCACCAGATCTGGCGAGGCTCTGCTAGATTTGGCAGACCCACCTTTTTTATTTTTGAAATTTGTTTCTCGGGCCCTCATTGGGAATTTTCCCACTGCCATGTAGCATCCCATGACTGGGCCACGTAGTAGCCAACCATTGGTCCATGCCAACCACCTGCACTGTCACTTGCCACATCACCTGCCACATCAACTGCCACATCAACCTACCACATCAACCTACCACATCACCATATGGTCTTCCAAGTGACTGTATGGACTGCCACATGGCACTTTTTCATTGGTCCATGAATTGACCCAAAGAATCCAAAAATGAGGGACACGTGGCAGCCTCTCGTGTTGCCACATCACCATGCTGACATCATGCTAATGTCATCATGACATGTGTCACCTCCTGCGTGTGCCAAATACACTGTATGGATGTTGACGTCATCTATACTGATGCTGACGTCAGAAGTACGGATGTTGACTCATCCCTTGTTGACTGGGTTAGGTTGACCAAACTTTGACCGTAAATATCTTTCGATCTGTAACTTCGTTTGATGAGTCGTTCATGCCATTGAAAATCTTGTGATGCGCTCTTCGTGATGATGCCACTTTCACTAATTTTTTAGGACTTTGAATTTTTTCCCTTTCTTTGTCTAATGAGGTTATTCTGAGCTTCCTAAGTTGCTTCTGTGAATTTTGTGTTTTCCTTAGTCTTCTCTGGATCCTTTTTGGATCAATCTTTAATTGAATTATAATTTGAAATATTTTCCTCTCTGTAAAGATATCTTTAAGAAATTAAAGATTCAAATCAAAATTGAATCAACAAGAAGAAATAACAACAAATTTGCAAATCATACAGTAGTGCAAGTGAATGAAAATTTGTTATTAGCTTCAAATAAATCTGGTCTTACACAGTCCTTAAGAATCCCACAGAAAGAGAATCTCTCTAATACAATAGTGTAATCAAATGATTCTTTCCCTACAGATTTACTTCCTCTAGTTTCAGATATCTAGAACTTGTAACATCTCTCTCTCATTTGTCTTTCTCTTTATTCTTTTATAAGAAAAGAGGTCCCTCTTAGCTAAAAATAAAAAATAAAAAGTAGTTATCATAAAATTGTTTTAATTCTAAAACTAAAAATAAAAACCCAACCAATTCCTAAAAAATAGAAATTAGTTTTCTTTTTTCAAAAATAATTTTGTAACTATTTGATATTAATATTCCACTTGTCTTTGAAATTTATGTACAATTCTTGATCCAAATCCTTCTTTGAACAGTTGTCATCATAAATGAAAACTAATTAATAACAAAAAACAAAAACAAAAATCAGGGACAGCTACCAAATTTCAAGTTTTGTAGTTGTTCTTAAAAAAAACGAAATTGAATAAATCAAAAAAAAAATTAATTCAAAAAAAAATCAAACCAACATCTAAATTAAGCGCTTGACACTTAATGAGGTTGATTTCATAAATCTGAAATAAAAAATATTGATTCAAGAAAAAAAATCAATTGCCAACAAACTTTTGATCTTAGCATATTTTTGTTTGAATTCCACATTTTGCTTACCAAACATGCATAACACTATAATACCATTTTTCTTATCATTCAAAGATTCATAGATGGAAAAATTTTGTATTTCAAAAACTTGTATAATAGGTGGAGGAATATCATCATGTTTAGAAATTTTATGGAGATTTTTAGATTCTCAATCAAAATTTCATATTTGTGTTTTAAAACATATTTCAAGCTCTAAGTTGTTGTAATATGTTGCAGGGTTTCTTGAGGAGTTTTAAGATGAGGGATATTTCTTTCACTAATCCCAAACTATTTTGTAGATTCGACCTACAAAATAAATTCAAATAATGACAGAAAAAATTATAAAATTTCAAAATCAAGATTTGTTCATATATTTTCCTCCAGCTGGTGCATGGGCGTAATTTGAAAAAAAATCTTCCAATGGACCAAAGATATCTCCAAAACTTCTCATAAATTTGGTAAAATACTAATGAGTAAACTTAATTCATCCATTCTGAGAAGAACCCATGTTTTATTTTTTTTAAATTCAACACGGTTTGATCATAAACTGGAAATGAAATTTGTGAGTTTGTTCAGATTTCGTCTAAATAACTGAAGAATTCAAGAATAATCCTAAGTGTATCAAATCATTCAAGATTAGAAACAAAAGATATAAACAAAGAAATTATACTTATGTTTTCAATATCTGAAACTTGCAATCCCCAAATTGTATATTTTCTCATTGAAACTAAGCACAAAACTTGACCCTTTTGGTTTTGGATCTCAAAAACAATAAGGCGGCTACAAAATTTTCTAAAACAATATGTCCTACAAAGTTGATTATATCTTTGAAAAATATTCACTTTTTGAATAAATCCCTCATTTGTCAATTAAAATGGCCCATTTTGGAAATGTGTCTTTGACGGTTTCCCCAGATTCTCAAACATTTGTTCGTAATTCACCATGCAAAATTAATGCTTTGTCCAAACACGAATTCACCAATCCTTCAACCTGATCAATGATATCCCACCATTTTCAGCTAATTCGCTTCAACAAATTCAAAACCTGAAGGATCATATATGAAGATTAAACCCATGAGAGAATTGTCCAAGCAAAATCTGAGGTGAATATGTGAAATACAGAGCTATGGGTATGAAACCCTTGATCACAATGAAAAAACTCTTATGATAGAAAATCCCTAAATCGTGAAAATATGACAAATTGTAATCCTATATCAACTTTGATGAGTGAAATAATTTTGTATTTATGGAAAGACACATGATGCTATCCTAACCCACTACATGGAGTGGAAGAAAAGCAAGTTGAAATGTTATATGGCAAACCCAAAATTCAAAATATTTTGTTACCCAAATCATGTATTAAGTTGATAACATTAATCACATTAATAACATTGTTGCCATGATTTCATAAACGTTTTACCATATAAATGATGAATATAATATGTTAATGCATAATTCTTTGAGCATATTTTCGATTATAAGGTAGGCTATAACAAAGTGCATTAAATCTCAATATGAAATAAAATATATTTAATTCTTCATCCAGATAATATAAAATGGTGAAATAAATAAGACTTAGGATGAAAAACAACTTTTGAATAGCCTAATAGTTTGTTTTATTTTTTTTGGTAGCTCAGGTGAAAACATTATCATGAACATGTATATAAGCAATATGATCAATATCATTAGAGATGAATAATATATAAAATCTATACACATAACTTTATGATCAAGTTGATAATCAAAACAACTTAAAAAAAAAAACGAAATCGACCTAAAAGTGATATGACACAAGGAAAATCTCGAAATTGAATTTTGAGTTTTATGTTAAAATTCAGGAAATTCAAAAGAATTCATGCATCATCGATATAAATAAGAGTCAAAATATGAGAAATCCTCATCTCTAAACTTAACAAATGCATTGATGCTCGGTTTGAAATCAAGATTCCAAACATATTTACAAAGAAAAATTAAACCAATCTAAGAAAAAATTTCAAAAATAAAGGGGCCCAAATTATTTTTATTTACAATAAATGCAAATTTTTAAGGGTTGTTGTACACGACAACATGTGGTTTACTAGACCCTTTACTTGTGATTGTTCCCTTTGTCTATATACCAAGGAGACCTAGTTTTAAAAATCATCTCATCTTGTACAATTGTTCTATTGTAAAAGGAGGTTTCTCCTTGGAAGAGGCTTCACATTCATGCTTCTCCCTCATTCTCAAGGTGTGGGGTTCTCTCTCTCTCTCTCTCTATGTTATTTTGAGTGTTTGTTGTATAAGAAGGACAATGCTCGCTCTTTTATTCTAAGAGTTATAATACAAGATACATAGAAATATTGCATCAATGTGAAATAGAAAAGGCATTGTGTCCTATAATAGGATATTATAGGATCAACTTGTTCCTATTTTCTATTTTAATACACCATTCCTCTTATTTTCCTATATATAAAAGATCAAATTGATACAATAAGAGAAAACCCCCATTTCCCCCTTATAACTTAGTTTTAACATGTCTTGATAGTGGTTAGGATAAGAGTTAGAGTTCTCACATGCTCCAACTTTCAATCAAGAGATTTTGACTCTCTGAAATATTCTTAGATAGTCTCACATGGTTAAATCCACATTTTTGAGTAATGTATGCTAATGCATGAGTTTCTCTTAGTACTAAAATAGTTAGGGATACACTCACTCGCTCATTAGAACACATCTAGTCCATACTAATACCCGGGAGTACCAATTAGACTATGCATCGTTTGGTTTAGGAGACCCGGATGCCATTATTGGTTGTGACGGTGAATGGATGGATGCTTATGAAAATGAAAGATGTAGATGAATACTAATTAAATACATAAAGGAGAACTAATCTTCTTTAATATATCATATCCTAGCTATGAGTAAATTGTAGTAGCCGAATGAGCTAACATGGAACTAAACTCTACAAAACACCCTAACCAGATAGTTTTCATGAAGTTGCAAAGTTAGGTAACACGTGCATACAAATGTATAACCAGAAAAGTCTAAGTCATATGTCTGCATATATCAACAAATCATATGCTTAGGACATTAAGTATAAGAAAGAATAACAAAATGCAAGAATTACATTAATTGTATCAGAAAAGTATATAAGAAAAATGTGTTCTTACAGCCCATGTGGACAACAAAAATTCTATTGGAAATAGTTCACAACAAACAACAATACACACAAGTTTTCTCTCTGTCAAAAGATATCCCTCAGGGATTCTCAATATTAATTGACCAAGTATTTTCTCTAAAAGTAGTTTCTCGAGTGTATACAAATCTTGAGAGCCAAAAATCCCCTTCAAAATGGGATCTTCCTTTATTTATACAATTATTACTAACTCCTGAAAATGCCTTCTTGGATTCCCAAAGAATCAGTTACAAAAGACCTTCCAACTTCCCTTACTAGTTGTTTGACACAAGTGAGGAAACTACAAAGTTGAAAGTGGTTGGAAAAGGACCAAATAAGATATAGTTAATAGAAAATCCGAATTTCCTGCCATGTCTTGTTTATGCATTCCTATTCCGGAGGTAGGTAGTGCATATCTCTAAATGATCATAAATTTCTATGATATGGTGATATGATAACTCCTCGAAAGAAACTTCATGCATGATCTTGTCGTGGTTGAGAGTCTACATATATTTTTCCAAAGTCACCATAAATACCTAGATCATGGTGTGAACTTTGGTTGGTTGAGTGAGATATTGTTTGATCAATTCCATCGTCACCTTGGAGGTCGATTTAGTTACATATCGCCTATGAATTTTTCTCTTTTTTACTTTTTCTATCAGTTGTTCCATAATAAAATTCTTTCCAAGTTCTTCTAGGGGAGGGAGACAACACTTTCTTGTCAATTCTTGTGTCTCCTTGTGCATTCATGAACAAATTTCCATTGAACTGGTTGTCTCTCTATCTGTTCTCTGCCCAACTTGTTGGCAGAAATTTAGTGAAGCAAGATCAACCTTCTTTTCTATGCTTGAGGGGTGTAGGAGCTCAACTAGTGCATCTGAATTCTCTATGATCCATATGTCAATATCACTTATGCCTTCCCAGATAGTGTTGAACTAAGTGTTTTTGACCTGCACTTGACTATGTTGTTCTATAATAGTAGTCACTATCTGTTAAAATAGGTGCAGGTGGGAATACATATCTACAATGATCTCTTTTAGTTCCACCCTGACTTTCTCTGCACTATCCTTGAAGCTTTCCGGGCTTCTCTCATCAATCTTCACTTGTTTGAGTTGTTCCTCTAGCTCTCTGATTCATGCATCCTTCTCTAGATTTTGGTGGTATAAGTTATGGGGGTTCCCTTTTGTTGTTGTAGTGGAAGCAGTGCTGGAAAAAGATATGGATATTGGGTCTTCACTAATGTTTCCTGCCACCAGGATCTATGTGACGACTGACATTGGATTGCCTCCCGTGACCAACACTTTTCTTATTTTCTCTTGTACAATCTTGGCCCTAGTTTTATCATATGTGAACTTCTTTAGGTTGGGCACTTCGCTTGGTTTAAACGGGGTATAAAGCCCCAGATCCATCCCACCAAATTGAGTATGTCTGCTAGTACATGGATTTCATAACTCTGGGATATCAATGTCCATCTTTGATGCGTCATAGTTACTTACTTCTTGATCTTTATTATGTCACTCTTCTTCAATTTCCTTTTCTGCAAGCTCACTTGTTTCTTTCCATGTTGCTTCTATTGTTGTCGATGCCTTTGCTTCTTTCTTGGCATTTTCTTTTTCTATGGCCTCTATATTAATTGCTTCCCTTGCTGCATCAACTTTAGCTTTAGCTTTGGCTTCATCAGTTTTTCTTTTCTTCTTCACTGCATCTTCCTTTTTCTTGTGCATCTTTTTTTAATACCCCTCAACCGAACCCCAAATTGTAATGTAAATGTAAATGTAAATATAGATTGGTGAGTCATGGGTGCACAAGTTTTGGGTACAGTTTAGAGTGTTTGCACGAAGGGAAGAGTGCGTGCCCGCTCATAGCTTTGTGTGCACTTGAGTAAGTGTGCAAGGATTTTCATGCACATGACCCAAGTGAAGAGTGTGTGCTTGTTTCATAGCTTTGTGCACACCTAGTTAAGTGCTCAAGGGTTGTTTCAAAGTTCGCATCAGACCATGTTTGTAGCTAGAATATTTTGGGGTCAGAGAGCCTTTGTATATATGTGTATTGAAGTCAGATTTCCTATGTGGTTATTAGTTCGGGGAGCCTATATTTTGAAAAAGGAAAATTCTCCTATTTTTGTAAAATTTAATTTCACTCAGATATTAATAAAAACATATCATTGTGCACAAACCAATCAAACAAAAAGAGGTGGGGGGTTTAAACTCCACTAGAAAAGGAAAAAGGGGCTAAGAGTTAGGAAAACGAAATACTTTAATAATATTTCCAAAAATATAATATGGGATATATATTTATCCTAAGTTCCTAAGGGATGGGAACAAGTCACCAAGTGGAGCGAAGCTAGTTCTTAAGATGACAACTGTATATTTTTATCCATGCATATATATTGTTGGGCCTTAGTGTATTTCGGGGGTATTTCACTAATTCCTTTAGGAGGAAGACCAACTTTCCTCTACGAAGAATTTATATCTTATTGTAACTTGTTGCTATCACATAACCCTGTACTTGGGAAGGTCAATGTGTTAATTAAGAGGCGGGTTGTCAGACCCATGTTTGTCGAAGAAGCAGGTTGTCAGACCCATATTGGTTGAAGAATCAGTTTTTTAGGCCCGTTTCTGTCGAAGAAGCGAGTTTCCAGGCCCGTGTTGGTTGAAGAAGTGGATTGTCAAGCCCATGTTTGTCAAAGAAGTGGGTTTCTAGGCCCGTGAGCATTCTCTCCAGGTGAGATAACTATTGGGAATTGATTTCCCAAGGTGCCAAGTATTAGCTACAGGAATCTGAGACTTCCTTTCCATCTTTTTGGTGAAGCCCTGGAAGGGAAGTGGGACAGCCGAAGGATTGTTGAGCAAAGAAGGGGAAGACTTCCTGGGGTGGGACAGGCATGTGGGGATTGAGGGACTGTAGTATGTTTGTTGGGGTTGTGATTCGGATTATTTTCAGAATGAAATGAAAGAGGAGACATTCCAATGAAATACTCATGAAAATTGCCAGAAACAAAGAAATACAGCTATACTTGATTTCTATTAATGAAAGAATTGTAAAGAGACTGTAAAAATACAGAGTGCAAGACTCGCTAGAATGGTGGAAGCTTTATCTCTGAGAAGAGATGTGACTGCTACGCTCATTCACCAGAACATGATTATAATGAGGCCTTGAAGGCCTTTTTATGATAAACATGAATGCCAAAACCTGTTAAGAACCAAACATCAATATAGCATAGAAAAACCTCAAGAAAAGTACTCAACGCCTTGAAAAAGAGATAATATCAGATAATAAGCCTCTTCGAGGGGGAAACCTCCTTTTACCCCACTTAAATGTTCAAGTACAAGAT
>SNQJ01S0096056.1:57468-76453 GCA_010110895.2 Picea sitchensis
GGGGAACTATTTTATGCTCGAGATTGCCTGAGTGTGGCGTCAGATTCCATAGATTATTCTCCAGTACTCCTACAGTGGGGTAGACTTCCGGGAGGACCCAGAGATGGTGCTTCCCCCTAGTGAGGTGTTTGACCGGAGAGGTATGTGGATGTATTTGCTTTGATGATTTGATAGTTAGATATTATAGCATATATAGTTTGATGTATGGATGGATGTTGATGCTATCATTTTTTTGTTGTGTGTGCAGATGTGGGACCATGCAGTCGAGAGGTTGAGTTGGTCAGGGCACCAGTGAGACCGCCACAGAGAGACCCACAAGCTGGGGAGAGATAGTGTCGGGATGAGGGTGGTGCGAGGTCGATTGAGGGGGAGAGAGTAGGCCAGAGGCACTGATTTGATGACCCTGGGGTAGGGCCTTCACATTCTCCTCCTACGGAGGCTGGGGGAGAGTTCAGGGATATTCGTCGTCGCTTGGAGGCGGTGCTACAGGGAGTGCCCGAGGGCATGTGGTCATGGATCTAGGATGAGGGAGTCTTGGATAAATGCGTGGGTGTTCTGTTGGTGTGGTGGACCGTGGTCCAAAGAGCAGCAGTAGCAGGTGCGGTGATCACTGGGCGATTGCCCCCAGGGCCAGAGGGACCAATAGATGGTGAGGGACCGCCTCCTAAGAGAGGGTCGGGTGGTGGGGCTCTAAAGGCACCATGAGTGTATCTATATGTACTTTTGTATTTTTTGGTATTTATATAGGCCTGCAAACATAATTGGTGTGGTGATGCCAGCTTTGTATCAATAGGGGCGAGGTGGTTCACCAACCTACGGATGTTGTACATGTACTATATATAATTTTTGTAAACATTTTGATGGCACATTTGACCGATATATATGTATGGATATACATTTTGGGATCTTCGTGATGTTCACATGTGTTTTATGTTTTTTGTTGAGGATGTTTAATTTATATGCTGTGACAGATTATTGATGTTTGATGTATGCGTACTGGTAGCTTGATGTGATAAATTCCAATATAACACTAGGTTAGCCATGTTATCTGCTATTTGATTGAGTTGTCTTGGAATATGTGCAAATGTAATGGAATCAAAATGTCGAGATAAAAGTCTAAATTGCAGGTATTCGCGAAAGAGGCAAGGATCGCGGACACGGTACACATTGTTGAGCTGAAGGACGACAAGTTGGGAATCTAGTAAGACGCTAAGGTGACGAATATGATGGTGGCTAGCCTCGGTGAGGAGACCAATGACGATGGTGTATTTTGCTTGGTTGTTGGTTGATGAGCCCAAACATATGTCGCTGGAGTGGAGCAGTTCATGTGAGGGGGAATAGAGGGCCCAAGCGGCCGAAGTGAGATTCTGTGTCTAACGGCTAGCTCCGTTGGCGTAACCGATGTGGTAGGCCGATGGAGGAGGCATCTGTCAATAACATAAATGGTAAATTAGACGCAAGGTGTGTGGAAAGAAGATTAAAAACTCTAAAAAAAAGCCTACGAAAAAAGAAAATCCTAGTGTAGAATGGCTACATTTAGGCGTAGAATTTCTTTAAGTACAACCCGTTGACAGGTTATTTGAGAGGGTGGCCTTCGGGAGAGACCAGAATGTATGCACCTTTAGTAAGGCAATGTTGAATGATGTAAGGTCCATGCCAAAGTGACTCGAATTTTCCATGGCCGAGGGTGTCGTGAGAGATATCGTAAGAAAGGACGAGGTCGCCTTCGTTGAATGAGCAAAGGTTGATATGGCGATCGAAGGTAGCCTTTGACCATTTTTTGGCTACCTCATTGTTCTGTAATGAAGATCAACGATCCTCATCCAGGGACTCTAAGTTCAGAAAATGCTGCTCCATAGGAGCAATGTTGGGTAATAGCTCAATAGTGATGCGTAAGTTGGTAATTTCATACACGATGGGAAGAGTGGCCTCGACCATGTGGACTAGATGAAATGGTGTGAAACCAGTGGCAGTTTTAACTACCGTGTCATAATTCCATAGCGTGAAAAATAACATATGATGCCATTTGGTCTTGTGTTTGTTAATTGTGCACTGCAACATGGTTTTGAGGGCCTTGTTGACTGCCTCTACCTGTCTGTTGGACTGAGGGTAGTATGGGGAGGCAAACTCGTGGGAGAATCCTAACCGAGAGGAGAGTTCGACAAAGATCTCATTCTCGAAGTGTTTCCCATGATCGAAGACTAGTTGTAGTGGGACTCCAAAGCGAGAGATGACGTGGTTGAAGAAGAAGCGTGTTGCGGTGTCAGTGGTGTTGTTAAATGTAGGCATGGCTTCAGCCCACTTAGTGAAGTAATTGACTATGATGACGATGTATTTGTGTCCATTGTTGGATGGAGGGTTGCAAGTCATGAAGTCTATGCCCCATTTGCAAAAGGGTCCGGCAATAATGATCGGGTGCAGAAGAGCAAGTGGTGCTCGTGCTTTGTTGGCATAAAGCTGACATTTTCCACATTGTTTCACAGCATGGATGCAATCGTGAAACAGTGTAGGACAAAAATAACTGGCGCGAATGATTTTTTGAGTGGTGGACATCCTGGAGAGGTGACCCCCACAAGCGTCGCTATGGCAGTCGTTCAAGACTCGATTGGCCTCATCGATAGTCAAACATCAGCAGAGTACAGTGTCGACCCCTCACCTATATAAGATATCACTGATAAGTAGGTAGCGGGGAGCCTGGTGACGAATACGTCGACGATCGTCTCGAGAGAAGTGGTTTCCAAATTTCTTTGTTCGGAGGTAGACAAGAAGATCATTGTACCAAGGGTCATCCAAGGAGATGTAAAAAAGATGTTCATCGGGGAAGTCGGAATTGACGGGGGTATGGGTGGTATCAGAGGGAAATGTCGTGATTAATTCGGCAAGGGCGAAGGCTTTCTTTCTCTTGGGTGTTGAAAATTCGAGGTCGTACTCCTGGAGGATGACGATCCATCGGGAAAATTTACCATTAATTTGTCGACAACTGAGCAAGTATTGCATGGGGTTGGAATATGTTATGACTTTGGTAGCTCGAAGAAATATGTAATGGCACAATTTCTGGACTGCAAGGACAACTGCAAGGGCCAATTTCTCTTCGTGTTTTTATTTCAAGGGTGTCCCTAAAAGATTTTTACTAATGTAGTAAATTACATGCTCATGATCATCATCCCCTAGTTGGACGAGAACTCCTGCTAATGAGATGTTTGAGGCTGAGATATAGAGGATGTAGTCGCGGTTATAGTCGGGTGGGATAATTAACGGGGCATTGGAGAGGGTCGTTTTGAGATCATCAAAAGCGTTTTGGGCATGTTCATCCCATTTGAATGGGATATCATGACATAAGAGGCGAAGGAAACCATGTGCCTGAGTGGCGTAATCGGGGACAAAGCAGCGTAAAAAGTTAGCTTTGCCTTGTAGGCTCTGCAATTGGTGTAAATTTCGTGGTGGGGGAATTTTCGTGATGGCTTGGACCTTGAGGGGGTCAACTGTGATTCCATGTTGGGAGATGATGAATCCAAGGAGGCATCCAGTAGTGACGCAGAATACACACTTGAGGGGATTCAATCGGATATTGTACTGACGACACCTATAGAATACAATGTGTAAGTCATTCAGGTTTTGAGTGTGTTTTTTGGAGCGAGCTGTGAGATCATCCAAGTAGACGAGAATGATTTGAACCAGATCATGAAAAATGTATGTCATGGCACATTGGAAAGTGGCTCCTATGTTCTTGAGGCCAAAATGCATGACACGATACACAAAAGTGCCCCAAGGAGTAGTGAATGTGGTTTTGTACTAATCGGCTGAGTGAATTTGAATTTGGTTGTAGCCAGAGAAACCATCCATGAAGGACAGAGCCTCATGACCAACTCAATCATCGATAATTTGGTCGATAAAGGGTGTTGGAAAGTTGTCTTTTGGACAGGCGTGATTGAGATCACGGAAGTCTGTACAGACGGGGATAGTGCCCTATTTTTTGTTGACAGGGACGGGGTTGGAGACCCATGATGTATATGCGATGGGGTAGATGAACCCTGCAGCGTGTAATTTGTCAATTTCGGGCTTGATGGTCGTTGCTTTGGATGGGTGTAGTGGACATTGTTTTTGATGGATAGGTGTGATATCAGGCCAGGTGTCTATACAATGTTCGACAATAGAGGGGTCAAGGCCAGGAATCTCTGTGTATGACCAGGGAAAAATGTCCCAATATTTCTGGAAGAGAGATTTGTAGGCGGTGGTTTCTTCAGGAGAGCATGCGGTGCCAATGGTGATTTCCTCTATGACCCCAGATTTGATGGAAATATCGATTTTGATGGTGGGGGAAATATTGGCCATATTGCCTTCTTCAAAAGCGTCAAGGGCAGGGATAGGGTTATTGAACCAATCTAGATGCCCCGTTGGGAGAAAATATTTGGTTTCGACTGCGTATATGGGGTTTGGGTCGGGAGGCACAACGACTTCCTATGAAGTAAAAAGTGCTCTATGGTGGAGTGTGTCCCATGGGCAATCGGGTTTAGTTAACTTTTCAAGGATGTCTTTGTCGCAGTGAAACTGTCGAAAATATACTGGATCGAGAGGAGTAACTTTGGTGGCGGTCACCGTGGGGTTGTTTTCTGGTGGTGACGATGTAGAAGGGGTATCACAAGGAGGTTTCGATGGTTCGCTTGACATAAACCAAATATCGAGATATGGTGAGTTGAAAATGGTAGTTGGGTGTAGAATTTATAAGGGGAAATGAATTGGAGAATTAGGGGGATTTGGGGGAAAATACTCATATAAATCATCCAGGAACCATGGGGAAGTAGGGAGTGCCTCATGTTCTGGCGAGAATATATGAACCACATCAAGTGATGGGGTAGCGGTACTCACTGGTCGTGCTAGAGAGGGGGGTGTAGGACCTTGAATTAGGGCCAGTTGGGGATGCCTATATTCAATGATCATAGGACATTGATATGTGAAATGATCAAGTGATTCGCATACAGAGCAGGGACATCTCATACGTTCGTTGACTAAGGTCGTGACATAATGGATGTTGGTGACATGTGTTGGGTTGGGTTCTTGCTGAAAGCTCTGGCGTATGACTGTTAGCATCTGCCGAAATTGAGGTAACGCTGGAAAATGGTGTGTGTAATGGCCATATTCTGAACAGATGGCACATGCAAATTTGGTTCTCAATCCTTTGTTATTTATGTTAGGGGAAATAGCGGCAGTACTAGATGAAGCGACGAGTGGTGGTGGTGCTCGAGGGAGTTAAATTAGATTGTGTATCTTGGGTAGAGATGTGCATTTTTTGGTGGGGTGTCCATCTTTCTCGCATAGTGCACAAGGAGGTTGGACACATGGGGGAAGTGGAGCGGTGGGATCTTTCTTTTCCGTCTGCCCCCAGCTGTAGCAGGGGCGCTGGTTAATGGGAGTGTGGGTGGGATGGTGGGGGTAAGTATGGGAATATGCATCGAGATTCCTTCTATTTGGGGAGGGAGGGATGGTTGAGGGACCATCTCAGGCGGATGTAGATACCATACTGGGATTTCCAACACCATGTTAGGGAGGGTGAGCGTTGCGGCTACCTGGAAAGCTTGTACACCCGGTGGGGGGTAGAAGAAATGGATTTAGGTAATGGCTTGGGGGACTATTTCCCAAACTGGGATATGGCCCTGGGGGAGGGGAAGATGAGGGACAGGTAGAGCTGAATAAGTTCCAAGAGATTCCTGAGGGAGGTATTCTGTGACTAGTGGGATGTCAAGGGTGAAAGAGGCCTCGGTGGAAGGGAGAGTAACTTCATTTTTCATTCCGTTGGTGGAAACAACACATACTTGTGCTGAGGGATGTATGAGTGGTGGTGCTCCATGGTATGTCCCTAAAAAGGATTCGTCCTTAAAAATTCTGGGGCCCATCTCAATGAGTGCATAGGCATCCGGATTAGTGTGGACAAAAGGGAGGATGTTGTCTATGTTGGATGAAGGGTTAGGCTCATAATGTGATACCTGGTCGATGGTAATGATATTTCTGTTATGGGGAAACCTCATGGTTCGGAACACGAAAGAAGAGACTGCCTTCATAGCATACATGTAGCTATGAACAAACAAAATATTATATTCGAGTGGGGCATCGATAACCTCAATGTCTATAAGGATGGTTTTGCCCCCAATTTCGACAAGGATGTTTTGGAAGAGCCCCTCAGGAGACGAGGGTCGTCTGTCGTAAGCCCTCAAAGTAATGGTGGAGGGTATTATCTTTGGAGAGCCAAGTTTCTTCCATACGGTTTTGGACATGATGCAACTGGATGCACCTTCGTCGATAATGCAGCAGTGGACTATGATATTATGGATTTTAACCGGTATTTGAAAAGCGACAAGAGAGGGGAGATGGGGGTCTCCACTGTCGAGATCAAATGTGATGAGTCGACTATCGGCAGGGTCGACTTCCCATAGGGCAGAAAGTAATGATTTCCATTGATTAGGACAGGTTTGAAGAACTTCTAAGATTGACATGGCACCAAGGATTGTGCCAAGTCATCGACCAGACTATAATTGTTGGCTGCCCTAGCTTGAGGGTTGTGGACATTCCTGTGCAACGGGGTGCAAGGGATGTGAAGAGGTGTTTCAGTATTAGGGCGCGGAATCATCAAAGGTGGCCCAGTCATGACTGGGGTGGCCTTCGAAGTAGTGGGAGTAGGGTTAGAGGTTGTGTTGTATTGACGACCGCGCATTTGTAGAAGGATTTCTTCCTCACTAGTGAGGAGGATAGTTCGATCTGCATAAGTTCTCGGGTTGTGATATGGTCCTTCCTGGGATGGGGTAGGTTGCATCTCTTGCTATGTGTTCATCACCCCTTGATGTGGTATGGGGTTTTGCAACACGGCCTGGGTTGGGTGCTACACATATTGTTGTGGGGCCTACTAGGGGGCAGGTGGTACTGGGGGATGTGGTCCATTTCCGGAGTCTTTCATCCATCTAAAGTCAACTATTTGGTGGAAATGGTGAGTATAATGGCCATATTCATCGCAAAGGGCACAAGGGAAGTTTGTTTGAATATTGTTGTTGTTCTTCCCTTGGAGTTTGTTGTTATTTCTCCCTTGGGGGTTCTGGTTCCCTCGGTGTTGGTTACCCCTAGCAGGTTGGTTCGCTTGGTTCTGATTTTCTCCTAGTCTAGGATTTTTATTGTTTTGATTTTTTCCTTTCTTTCGGGCATTGTTTTATTGATGGGATGGATTATCCGTATTCAGTTGTTCAAAATTTTTATACTGCTGAATGGGAGAGGGTTGAACAAAATTAACCCCAGCATGTGGTTGTCCATGTGAGGAAGGAATGGGTTGTAGGGGGGCAGGGAAAGGAAAGTACAGATTATTCTGTGGTAATGATCTGTAGGATGTGTAGGAAGGTGTGATGCTTTCACTAGTGTTTAGGGTGTAAGCATAGGTAGAGGGGGTACCGGAACTAGGTTGGATAGCAGGGTGTATTGTGGGTGATGCAGTGGTCCACTGGTGGGTGGAGGAAAGGTTAAGGGGTATGGTTCTAGAAAAGGGGGAGGATTATAATAAGGGGGTCTGTCATATGCTGGTGGATATTGAGGTGTGCCATACATTGGTGGTTGTTGGGGATGTGAATTGTGGTGTGTATTGGTACCAATCAACCCATCCATTGAGTGAGACATCCCAGGTTCATCCTGGCCGAATGGTACGGGTCTCGGGGCATCAGGTAGGACCGTATACAAGTACCTTGACTGTGAGTAAATGAGTTCGAACTGTTGGGTCTTGCTAATGGCTTCTTCTTCAGACTGGGGGAAGGTGGTGGTTATGTCTTTGGCAAGGAGGGAAACAAGTGATTTGAGGAACCAATTGAGACATTGTTGTGGAGTAGCTTCATCTTTACAGAGACTATGTCGCTGACACCATTCGTGAATGTGGTCAGCGATGTGCATGGCATAGGTTTGTTTGAATTTCGAGAGTAGTTCAAGGCCATTGTCATGACGAATTGGTAGTTGAAAGAAGGTCAAGAAAGCTTTGGCTAGGGACTCAAAGGTCACATGGGATCCAAATTTTTCTTCTACATACCACTTAGTTGATGGGCCAGTGAGTGGATGTTGAAATAACCTTAATCAGATGGAATCGTCTGTGATGTTGTTTGAAGAGCACCATAAGTGAAAGGTCATGATATGGTTGGCGGGATCGTCTCCCAATTTTCCTTCAAACTTGGGGATGTCTGAAGGCAGTTTGGTAGGAATTGCAGGCCATGTGAGGTTGTGCAATATAGGATCATTGGTGAGTTTAGTCAGATCCGGTATGTTGAGGGAAGCCAAGTATGGAATCTAAGGTGGTGGCGAAGGATTAGTTCCACCATGGTGTGATTGTTTTGCGTACTTGACCCTTGAGGGGGACTAGGTGGGTTTGTACTTCCCCCTTGAGAAGAAGTTGTCCCCCTGCTTCTATGTAAAGGAGAGTGTGGGGATGTTGGACCTTGGGAAGTGGACCCAAGAAAAGTGGATCCAATAAAAGCTAATCCTAAGATAGTAGCACTTACAGGGGTGTGGGAAATTACGGTCGATGAGTTGTCAAGACTAGGAACTCCCCCAAGGATGGGCAGGAGATTTAGCAAGCATCTGGAACGACGGGGATTCTGTGGTTCCCATATGATGTCCAAATAGCAAAGTGGATGTGTGCAAATGGTGATGAGATCAATTTTGATGAACAAGAGTTTTGTATAACTTGGACCTCCACAATATATCTTACAATCTTATGTAATTAGAAGAAAAACATACATAAAATAAAGAAGCATACATGTGGTTAGGTGGATTTTGTCCACATGGGAGAACAAATAAAACAAATGTTTGTGTCCTAAAAGATGTAACATCCTTCCTCTCAAACAGCACTGGACCTTCCAATAGCACTCAACAGTGGGGTTTGAATCCACCGGAAGAGGAACTAGTGAAGGATGAAGTAATCAGTTATAATGAGGGGTAGAGGGTGCATATCCCGAAAGAGCTGGCGATATTTCCCAATATCCACACAAAATCCGATCAAGGTGCAATTGCAACCCACAATTGCCACCTGGGTAGATGTCCTAAAATTTGGTCACTAGGTACCTTGATCAAAGTGCGACATTTAGATTTTCGGCCTAAGAAATGGGTCACGAGCTAGATCCCTTCCAAGAGGTGGGTGCCTCAAGAGGGGATGCACAGAACAACCAAACCTCGGCCTTCAACCCTTCACGGGTATCTCCCTGCTTTATGGTGTAGGAACACTTGACTTTGAGTATATAAAGTTCCCTATTTTACAACTTCTATTGTTTGAAGATGTGAGAACCAAACAATGGGGAGTTATTTGGATGCCTATCCCCGAAATCCTACCTAGACTAAAAAATTTCTCTTGGCACCTCCTGTGGAGGAAAACTTAATGAGTTTTTAGAAAAAAAATTAGATGTTGTTGTTTGAGATATTGGGGGTGTGATCCAATCTCGTTGAAATTAAGGGGGAGTGGATAGTTTTGTCAAGAAAAGGGTGGGGTGTTTTGGAATCCCTTTGGAGGAAACTTACTACAACCTCCACGTTTTGAGATGAAAAACTATGTGAGTGAGTAGTGACTTTTGTGTGTGAACAAGTGAAAGTGTGCCAATATTTTTAATAAATTAGGTGTCACCTTGCTGCATGTGGACTTCACTTGGTCCTTACAAGTCTTGATTACCTAATTAACTAAATTCCATTGGTACAACCTTGCAGAATTTTAAAGTCCCTAGGAAACTAGCATGTGGACATGTGGGTCCTTACTATTCCTTTAACTCTCTAATGTGATTTAATCTAAGAAAGCTTTGAAAATTTCCTAGATTGTGCATATGTGGGCATGTATGGGTCCGTTACAAAACCTTTAAACTTCCCTAGATTGTGCATATGTGGGCATGTATGGGTTTGTTACAAAACCTTTAAACTTCCCTAGTGATTTAATCTAAGAAAGTAAACTTCAATCATTATCCTATCTTTGTATCATGTGGGCATGTATGGGCCTGTCAATCTTAAGATGTGTTTGAAGAACAAACTAAGAGGAGTTTCGAGGGGGGCTATTGTCCTCTCCTAAAGATTTTGTCTTTTTAAGGGAGATGAAATTTTCCCTCAATCTCTTTTTGATTCTCAAGATTTCTTTGGGGCGCGAGAGAAGAGCATACTCAAGGATTGATATCCAATTTCTGGTCCCAATCCAGGTTTTATATGTGATCTAAAGATGATTCCAACTCACACTTTTAGTCAAAGCAAGCTATCCATGTGGCAAAATGAAAGCAAAAGAGGAAATAATTATTTTAACCACCTAAGTGCCTACGTTTTGACTAATCCATTTATATGGAGAGGGAATATAAGTGTGGGGCAGATTAAAATATGCATGGAATCAATTTTAAGAAGGCTATGGGCCTTCCACAGATCACAAAAATCTTACAATGTGTATTTTTCTGCATAGGTGTGCGGATCTCAGAATAGACAGAGGCTCTGTGAGCGCCAATGCGCCAACTGAAAGTGACTTATGGGCGCGGGTACGTAGAAGGCATTGAGCAATACAGTGGTTTTGGCGCACATGCGCTTAAGACATGCCTATGGGTTGAAAAACCCATGCACGTATGACACACGGCCATGAAGAAAATTCTAAACGAAATTCTCTCAACTCAGCTTTGAATTTGACTTTTTGCAGGTCGACTTGGGCCGGTTATGGTACCTGCAGGTTAAATAAACAGAAAGAAGAGCTAAAATAACCCAAATGGGGTAGGAAATTTATACCTTTCCCCAGTGGAGTCACCAATTTGTTGCACCTCTTTTGTCACCTAAATGAGCAAAATAAGGGTGCTTACAAGCCTAGTTGGGTTAGCTACCCAAGACAGCAGTAGAGGAAAGAGTTAGAAGTGTAAAGCATAAAAGACAAGCAAATAATTAAACTAATAAGGATAAAAACAATTAAACTATAGTGCATAAGGACATTAGAACAAGAAACAAACAAGACTCATGCCACCAATGGAAAGGATTATATTAGTGGAAAGAAAACACCAAAGAGAAAGGGAGAGTTTGGGTCTCCTCTTCCTCCAAGGGAGGGATCTTGGACCCCCAAATATTGATCTCTTCTTACAAGTGAGGAACTAAAATGAAATGGTGAATAGAATCCAAAGCACATCCAATCTAGAGTTTATATGAATGGCTAACTGAAATGGTGCTAGCATGCTCTTGATGAGAAAAGAGGATCCTCCAAGAGAATATCAACGGCATAACAATACAAATGAATTCCTTGAAAATGTAGTGCACCCATGGCCTCTTTTTATAGCATAACTTTGAGACATTATTCAACCATCTTTTAGTGTGAACAAGGGGCCATTTAGCGCACCCTTAGGTCTTTGCCCAGTCACCCAACTGGATTCAACTGAGATTTGGATGTCAAATCGACTTGGAAGCTGAACCATAAGTGGTTGGGAGGCCGACCAATATCATAAATGCGTCGTTTTGAGGAATGCACGTTTTTTTGCGTCCATAGTCGTGCATTGTGCGCATGTGCGTTTTTTCCTACATTTTTGAATGGCGCATGTACGCGCGCTCCTTGTGTAGTCTTAGTGCATGCTAATTTTATTGTTGATTGTATAGTTTTGGGCCTTTTGGAAATGAATTTTTGGTCATTTTTGGTCCATCGGTAAACTAATAGTTGTTTGAAGATGTTGGATTCCTGTAACCATTTGCAAACGAAATTTCAGTGATAACACAGAGATCAACATGAAGTTGGCGAAGTGGGCATTTTTATGATGGTCATGGGGTTGCAAGCTGAAAATGTGGAAAAATCTGTTGAGGAAGAAAGGAATCGCATGCGCTAAGTATTGGTGTGTAGTGTGTGCATACTAAATTTTGGCACTGCGCGATGTAGGACTTATGGTACAAAAAAGGTATTAGTGTGTGGAGTGTGCGCAATTAATATTGGAACTGCGAGGTATATAACTGGTGGAGCACATGTAATATGGGAGTGTAATATGTGCGAGATTAATATGGATGCCATGCAAAATTGATGGGTGTGTGCATAATAATAGTGTGCAGGGAATTCACATTGAATATTGGTGATGCGCAGTGAGCACGTGTTGAATATGAGCATTGCACGGAGAAAAATAATTGGCACATGCATAGTGTTGGTGTGTGGTACATGCGCGTGGAATATTGGCGGTGCGTGGAGAAGAATTGGAGATGCACATTGAGTATAGGGTGTGAGAGGGTGTGCGGTGAATATTGGCACGATGTAGAGCAAAATTGTAATTTGTGTGGAATATTGGTGCATGACACAAAAGTTGTGCGGACTAGATAATGATGCATAGAACCCAAAAGTTGAGCATGCTAAATATTAGTGTATGATATAAAATATGTGCACACTGAATATTGATGCATTGTATGTGCACTTGGTATGGCGTGTGTAGAGAATGTGTGCATGATGAATATGGGTGTATAACACATAATTGGTATACACGCAAGTTTTGAAAGAAAGAAAATGATATAAAATAGGAGGAAAATCCCTAGACATAGGAGTCCATATATTCACCCAGAATTTTGAATAAGGTTGTTAAATTCACCGGGAATTAGAAGAAAGAATTCAGATACACTTATGGAACAAAATGTGCATAGTATTTATGGTTTTCACAAATTATTTAGTCTAACAAATCTTGTTTCCTACACATTTTGTAGAGTTAATAGCAATTGATCAGTACATGATCAACACATAGATCAGAAGCATGGAAGATGCACAAAGAATCTATAACCATGAAGATGAGGTCAGAGGGATGTATGAAAATATAGGTGATGAGGGTACAGATTCAAATGGACATGATGAAGGCAAGGAAGAAAACATGAATTTGGCGAAGACCATAAAAATTTTGCAAAAGAACATCCAAAGTTATAAAGTTGATAATGATATGCTTATGAAAGTCAAGGAGGAACAAGATGGCTTCAACGTCAATTTCTTACAGATCTTGGATAGATTGAGAAAAAGATGGATAAGGAGACCGAGTCAAGCAAATCAAGGAGACATGGGTCTCATGATGAGAGAATAAAACAAGAAGTGTTGACAGGAATCACCATCACTCTCCAAGACATTCATCTTGGAGAGTGCACAGTAGTTCAGTCCCATCTCCTCTCGGGAAGCATAAGAGGAGGTCTGGGGTGGATGAGCTACAAGGAAAAATGAGTAAGATTAATCCTAATACTTTTGATGGTGAGCACAAAAATTATGAGGATGTGGAGACCTGGTTGTTGGGAATGAGGAAGTACATTCAGTTACATAATTACGCTTCACATGCATAAGGGAGAATTTCCATCTACCAGCTCAAGGGAAAAGTATCAATGTGGTGGGACCAGTTAGTGAAAGTACAACACATTGATGAGAGAAAGGTTACTTGGAGGGAGTTCAAGAGGTATTTTCAAAATAAATACTTAACCAAACGTTATTATGATAGGAAATGAAAAAGTTTTTTGAACTCAATCTTGGAAGTATGACCATCGATGAGTGTGAGAGAAGATTTTTAGAGATACTAAATTATGTTGCTTTCATCAACGATCAACATGTTAATATTCAGAGGTACTTGAGTGGGTTTCCATCATTTATCAGTGATAAGATATAGTATGATGATCCCAAGACATTGGAGGAAATTATAAGGAGAGCCAAGTGTTTTTATGATCATCATAGAGGAAGACCCATAAATTACTAAAGGGCTTGGGAAGACAAGAAGAAAGGAAAGATGGAGAAGAGGAAGAAGGGGTATATACGCCCAAGTGTGTTACCCTGGGGGTGGCCCAGTATTATTTATGAAGAAAAAGGATGGAATGTTGGGACTTTGCATTGACTTCAGGTAGTTGAATAAGGTAACAATGAAGAAAAAGTATCATTTGCCAAGGATAGATGATCTCTTTGACCAGCTAAAAGATGCAAAAATATTGTCTAAGATTGACCTCAGATCAGGCTATCATTAGGTAAGAATTAAAGAGGAATACATCAAAAAGATATCCTTCAGGACGAGGTATGGCCATTATGAGTTTACAGTAGTCTCATTTGGGGTGTCAATTGCACCAATTGTCTTCATGTGTTTAAGGAATGGTATTTTCAGGGAATACTTAGATAAGTTTGTCATTGTATTTTTGGATGGCATACTTATTTACTCAAAGTATGAAGAAGAACATGAGAAACACTTGAGGATGGTGTTGCAAGTATTGAGAGAACACCAGTTGTATGCAAAGTTGAGCAAGTGTTCATTATACCAAAGGAGATTCATTACTTGGGTCATATCATTTCATAGGAAGGGATAGCAGTGAACTCGGAGAATATAAATCCATTTAAGGATGGACAACACCAAGGAATGTCGTAGAGGTGAGATATTTCATGGGAATTGTGGGGTACTACAGAAGGTTTATTGAAGGATTTTCAAAGATTGCAAACCCAATCACATCCTTGCAAAAGAAAGATGTGAGATTTGAGTGGACTTCTTATTGTAAAAGGAGTTTCCAACACTTGAACAGTTTGTTGACAAGTGTGCCAATTTTGAGAATTGTTGATCCTAATGAAGACTTCATTGAGTGCATTGATGCATCTAAGGAAGGGCTCGATGGAGTCCTTAGTCAGAATGGGCATGTGGTGTGCTATGAATCAAGGAAATTAAAAGAGCATGAAAGACACTATGCTACTCATGATTTGGAATTGGTAGCCATAGTGCATGCCTTGAATATGTGGAGGCACTGCCTCATGGGAACAATATTTGAGTTGAGGACAGACCACAGTGGTCTAAAATATTTGTTTGGAAAACCAACTCTAAATGTCAGGAAAAGAAGGTGGTTAGAATTCGTCAGTGAGTATGACTTTGATATAAATCATATCCGGGGTAAAGAGAACAAGGTGGTTGATGCACTCAACAATAGAGTGCATGAGATGCATTCTACAACCATTAGCATGTACAAATCATATTTGAAAGACAAAGTGTTAGAGGTTGCAAAATTGGGTCAACATTATGTGGAAATAAAGACAAAGATACAACAAGGTATTTTGCAACAGAAAAATGAAGATTTTGAGTTAAAAGAGGATGAAAACTTCATGTACAGGGGTAGAGTTTACATACCAGATTCTCAGGAGTTGAAAAATATGCTATTAAAATATATTTACAATGTGCCTTATGTTGGGCACCCAAGCTACCAAAAGACAATTGCAGCTATCAAGAAACAATACTATTGGCCAGGTATGAAGAAAGAAGTGTTTGATTTTATTGCCAAGTGTTTGAAATGTTAGAAAGTAAAGGCTGAGCATTGACTCCCAACTGGTTTTCTACAGCCATTTCCCATCCCTGAGTGGAAAGTGGAAGTTGTAACTATGGATTTCATCACTAAGCTTCCCAAAAAAACCAAGAAGCATGATTCCATCATGTTAGTGGTGGATAAGATTACTAAAACTTCCCACTTTATTCCAGTAGGGCTCACTTACAAGGAAGCAAAAATTGTTGATATTTGTATGAAGGAAATCGCTAGGCTACATGGTGTGCCTAAGACAATTGTGTCTAATAGAGATCCCATTTTCACATCCAATTTTTGGAAGGGATTATTTAAAGGGTTTGGGACAAATCTGAATTTTAGCACATCCTACCATCCAGAGTCAAATGGGAAAATAGAAAGGGTAAATCAAGTGATAGAATATATGCTAAGAATGTATGTGATGGAAAAAATGACGCAGTGGAAAAAATATTTACATTTGGTTGAGTTTTCTTATAAAAATGGGTATCAAGCATCTCTAAAGATGAGACTATTTGAGACACTTTATAGCAGAAAGTGCAACACACCAGTGAGTTGGGACAACCCATCAGACAGAGCAATGGTTGGGCCAGATTTGCTAAGGGAAATGGAAGAGAAAATGGTAAAAATAAAACAAAACTTAAAGGTTTCCCAAGATAGGAAGAAAATTTATGCAGATAAATGCAGAACTCACAAAGAATTTAAAGTGGGTGATCACGTATTTTTGAAAGTGAAAGCTAGGAAGAGTTCACTTAAGTTGGTAAAATTTTCAAAGCTTTCAACATGTTATTGTGGGCCATTTGAAATCTTGGAGAGGATTGATCATGTTGCATACATGCTTGCACTTCCTGCATCTATATGCATTCATAATGTGTTTCATGTATATTTTCTTAAAAATTATGTGCTTGTTGTTAATCATGTAATTGATTGGAATGTGATTCAGATGAAGCAAGAAGACGACTTATGAGTTCATCTGATGTGCATATTGAACCAAAAATTCAAGTTGCTCTGGATTCAAGCAATAGGACTGGTAAAGGTCCAGTGGACCTATTACGGTCCTGAGGATGCAACTTGGGAGCACAAGGATGCTATGCGTGCAGAGTACCCATGTCCTTTTGAATACTTTTGAAGTTTTGATTGTACATAATGCACTAAGGACAATGCATAAATAAGGGGGAGGGGAATGTAATACCCCTAGGTCGAACCCCAAATGGAAATGTAAATGTAAATGTACATATAGGTTGGTGAGCCATGTGCACAAAACTTTTGGGTACAATTTAGAGTGTGTGCACCAAGGGAAGAGTGTGTGCATGTTCATATCTTTGCGTGCACCTGAGTAAGTGTGAGAGGATTGTCGTGCGCGTGAACCAAGGGAAGAGTGTGTGCCCATTTAATAGCTTTGCGCACACCTGGGTAAGTGCATGGGGATCACTTCAAAGTGTGCATCGGACCGTGTTTGTAGTTGGGATATTTTTGGACCGGAGATCCTTTGTATATGTGTATATTGAGGTCAGCGTGTATGTGTGATTATTAGGATGGGGAGCCTAGAGTTCGAAAAAGGTTAGTTCGCATATTTTTGTAAAATGTAATTGCACTCAATTATTAATAAAAACATATCACTACACACAGACCAATAAAAAAAAGAGACGGGGGGTTTAAACTCCACTAGAAAAGGAAAAAGGGACTAAGAGTTACGAGAAGGGAATACTTTAATAATATTTCCAAAAATATAATATGGGATATATATTTATCCTAAGTTCCTAAGGGATGGGAATGAGTCACCAAGTGGAGTGAAGCTAGTTCTTAAGGTGACAAGTGTATAGTTTTATCCATGCATATATATTGTTGGGCCTTAGTGTATTTCAGGGGGATTTCACTCATTCCTTCAAGAAGAAGACCAAATTCCATATGTGAAGAATCTATATCTTATTTTAACTTGTTGCGATCATGTAAACCTGTACTTGGGAAGGTCGATGTGCTATTGAAGAGGCGGGTTGGCATGCCCGTGTCTGTCGAAGAAGTGAGTTTCCAGGCCCGTGTTGGTCGAAGAAGTGGGTTTTCAGGTTCGTGTATGTCTAAGAAGTGGGTTTTTAGGTCTGTGTATGTCTAAGAAGTGGGTTTTCAGGCCCGTGTTGGTCGAATAAGCAGGTTTTCAGGCCCGTGTTTGTCAAAGAAGTGGGTTTTTAGGCCATGAGCATTATCTCCAGCTGAGAGAACTATTAGGAATTGATTTCCCAAGGTGCCAAGCAATAGCTACAGGGCTCTGAGATTTGTTTTCTGGCCTGTTTTTAAAGCCCTAGAAAGGAAGTGGGGAAGTCGAAGGACTGTTGAGTAGAGAAGGGGCACACTTCCTGGGGTGGGAAAAACATGTGGGGATTGAGGGACTATAGTCTGTGTTTTGGGGTTGGTACCTTTGTCTGAGTGTTTTGACTATTGAATGACCTTGGCTTGGCATAGGAATAGTTTTCCTTGGTGGATTTTAAGCCCCAGCTTGAAGGTACCTGTCGTTGAGAGTTTCTAAGTGATAGATTATATGGTTGGGAGGAACGTCTAAGGTCTATGCGTAGTTGGTGGGTTACAACAAAATATAAGTGTCTTCTTATGTGTATTAATATCTGAGTAATGTGCATATACATGTTAAATATATTATGTGTTACAGTTGTACATATATTTGTGCATGTATTGTGTGTGGATTATATATGATGTAGAATTGCATGTTTGTTTCATATGTAGGGAATGGGCCATGACCGTTTATGTGTTATATATTGTTTAACATGTGAATGGTTATGTTATTTTTGTTTATGGAATTGGTACATAATTAGGTTGGGTTGTGCATGTATTTTTAGTTCTGCATAATTGTTGTAGATGTAGAGCATGGTAGTTATTAAGTGTTTCATGTTAGATGATTTCATGGTAAGAGTCATGCGATTCTAAGGCAAGGTTTGAATCTTCACGTGCACATGGAAATCAGTCTGCACGTGCAAAATGGGACAGACTCTGCATGCGACATAGGAATGGATTTGCACGCGTAGTTGTATTATGAGTTCATCCCACTGTTATAGTCAATATCTATTAAGTAACTTCAACATTAATCATATGGGATCTAGTGCAAAGCTAGAAATGGCGTGTGTGTTGAGGGACAGTCAATGTAGCCAACACAGTGACGGTTGAGCACATAGAATTGCTAAGAAATATTTGTTGCACGTGGAACGAGACCATTTTGTGTGCACTAGGAAAACGTAGTTGCACGTAGCACAAGGCCAGTTATGCACGTTGTTGTTTTTAATGAGTGGCTTCCACATAAGAAGGAATTAATATCAGATCTTATTTAGTGAGTTGCAGTAGTGGAGACTTTACAATGTGGTAACATGACTCAGCTAGGAGGCTAGATACGTTATAGAGTTCAAAATTTTGATGTGACGTGGTCCTTGAGCAGAGTTGGGGACATTACACTTTTCTTTCTTTCTCCTCTTCTTTTCTATTACTAGCTCTTCTTCTTTTGTTGATCCTAATTGTAAATATGTAGTTGCAGCAGATGCCTTTGTTTTTTCCTCTCCTTCTTCTTTCTTCTTGGTCTCCTCACATACTTTTTATTTATCATTGATTCTTTCAATGGGTTTTCCCTGCCTCTTGTAAATTCCTTCATCATAAGTCCTGGCACCACAATGTACCTCCTCTTCTTCCCATGTGTCTTATGTATATTCTCAGAGTACACCAAGCTTATTAA
>SNQJ01S0096057.1:15136-39889 GCA_010110895.2 Picea sitchensis
TTTCTAAGAAAATAAATCCATGTGTTCCTTGAAAAATCATCTATGAATGAAACATAATACACAGATTTACCAAGGGATGGAACAGGAACAGGTCCAAACACATCACTGTGTATCAACTCTAAGATCCTCTTTGCTCTTGTAGCACAAGATGGGAATCTTACTTGATTCTGTTTACCATATATGCAATTTTCACAGAAATCAATATCCAGAGTGCAATTAGACATACCTTCAATCATACCTTTATCGTGTAGTGTTCGAAGGCCCTTCTCTCCAATATGCCCCAGTCTTTGATGCCACAGCATGGTCTTATTTTCTGGGACAGTATTGGTCTTGTCTCCTTCATTTTTCTGCTCAAGGACAATAGAACTGTTACACCCATTAGTATAATTTCTTCCCAACAACTTGTATAGAGTTTCACAACGAACTCCCCTCATCAACACCATTGTTCCTCGTACCATCTTGAAAGTGTCCTTTTCAAATATAGTTTTCACTCCTGCATCACTCAACTTGCTTACAGATATGAGGCTCCTGGCTAGTTTTGGAATGTGTAGAACCCCAGGAAGAGTTATAATCCTTCCATCATTTATCAACAACTTAACCCTTCCACGTCCCAAGATTTTTGTTGTCGAGTCATCTCCTAGGAATACATCACCACCATCATATTTTTCATATTCAGAGAACAACTCCCTGTGAGGAGTCATATGGTATCATGCACCTGAGTCGATCAACCATACACCATGGTCTGCATGTGTACTTGTAGATGCTAGGTAAACATCACCTCCTTCTTTAGTGGAGGTTTTCACTTCCGTGGAAGAGGTACTATCAGATCCCTTTGGTTTTTCAACCTTCTTAGACCTGAAATCTTTCTTATAATGCCCTGTTTTACCACACTTCCAGCATTTCCTCAAAGATTTTCTTGGGGACTTAGATCTACCTGTAGATTTAGATCTCCAACCCGAAGGCTTACCAGGGTTCCTGTCTTGGGTATGCCCTCTTACAAATAAAGCATCTGTGATGTGACCATCCATGCTTTTTCGCCTCATCTCTTCAGATAACAAGGATGCAACTACATCCTCATATTTATATGTAGATTGAGTGATACTACCTATTGCTACAACCAGATTATCCCAAGAGTCTGGTAAAGAACATAACAAAGTAATACACTTATCTTCTTCTGCAATCGTAATATTAACATATCCAAGTTGACTTACCAGAGTATTAAAAGAATTTAGATGTTCTGTCACAGAATCTCCATCTTCCATCCTAAGATGATACAACTTCTTTCGAAGAAACAACTTGTTTACCAGGGACTTTGATTGATACAAATTCCCTAACTTATCCCATAGTTCCTTGGCTGTAGATTCTCCTAGATTGAGGAAGTACCTATTGCTACAACCATATTATCCCAAGAGTCCGCAAAGAACATAACAAAGTAATACACTTATCTTTCTTCTCAAGAAACGCATTACACAGATCCAGTTGACTTTACCATATTAAAGGTATTTAGATAACTCCGTCACGTAATCTCCATCTTCCATCCTAAGATGATACAACTTCTTCAAGAAAACAACTTGTTTACCAGGACTTTGATTGATACAAAATTCCCTAACTTATCCCCATAGTTCCTTGGGTCAGATTCTCCCGAGACATTCAATAAGACCAATATGCCAGTGCATTTAATGGTACTCCTTTGCCTTTCTCCGGCCCAACTGTCCCAATATTCCCTTTGACATACCAAGAATCGGTGTAATAGTAGTTTGTGTACTGGTAGTTTGTGTACCAGTAGTCTGTGTTCTTGTAGATGGTGAACCAATAGGCTGTGTACCAGGATCCACATCGATCCATTGTTCTTTGTCTACAAGAAGGTCCTCCATCTTGAGCTTCCATAGCTCAAAGTTTTTACCGTTGAACTTCTCTATCTTGATTCTAGATGAGCTCGCCATTCCTCTTACTTTACTCGAATCTCCACTGCAAAATCTCCCACTAAACCCAGGTTTATCACAGACCCAAGATAAACTTGATCTGTCAAGACTGAGCCAAACCCTCAGCAAAAAAGGCATCCCTCTGAAGCCAAAAACGTGTTCTGATACCACATGTAAGTTTTAAACCTGCGAAGTAAAGCAATTCATATAGATTCTTAAGCAATACAGAAATTAATCAATGGCTCATACACAGATTACACAGAGATTTTTACCGGAAACCCTCAACTGGGAAAACCTTTCTTATTTTCATTATATCGAATTTCACCATTCACCATACAGTATATACAATGGTTTTAGGTATTTCGTAGATACCAAAACGCTAATCCCTTAATCCGGGATTAATTTACAAATCAGCTAAAATAGCAAAATCCGCTAAAAATAGCAAAAACCGCCCAATTTTTTTTTACAAATCTAGGTGTAGGGATCATCAGACGCAGTTGTCGTATCTGACGCATCCACACACACACACATGCAAAGAATATAACACATACCCAACACTGATACTCATATGATAATGTGCTTCTCCTTTAGGCTCACCCATCCACTCACTGATCCTGGGAAACCTCAACTCAATGGTGTGCCTGAAGACTCTGTCGAGAGGTATCCCGGCGAAAACACCCCACAACTCCACTGTACACTCCCGCTTGCCAATGAATACCCCTACACACTACTACAAATTACTGAATCATCGTACCCCATCCTATGTCCTGTAGGTTCCACTGTATCCATCAATCTATTGATGTCACTTGAACCAGTTCCCCAATGCATGCCCATTTCTATCATATATTTGATGACTAAATCCATGGATGCATATACTTCCTTGCAGCCTAGTCCACAAGAAATGTGCTCAACTATCTCCTCTATAGCTAAACCTTGAGCCTTTAGTGATCTGCTCATGATCCCCATAATAAAAAACACGCGCATGGTGAAAACCCTCTGTGTCAGCCCTCTCCTCAAGCACCTGCAACTTTGAATTCTCTTTGTGCGGTATTGTGACAAGAGGTTTCTGCCTCAAATCACGAGTGCCACTCACACCCTCATGTGTCATGACTACCAAAGATGATGGAATATCTATTGTTGTCAATGATGTAGAGTGTGCCAAACTCATTTGGTAACAAATCTCTTCAACCTCCCTTTCCTTGTCTTCAATGACCTTAAGAGCAAGGTCCCTATCCATGAACATCTGCAAGTAATATAATTTCATCTGTTCTAGCACTTCTTTGATGATGCACAATTGGTTACTAGTGACTCCATCTGCAACTACCTTTTGTTTCTCCTCCAATTGGGTTCTCCACATAAGGTCTTTGTTGAGCCTCAAATTTGACATCCCCATTACCATATTATACTCCTTATTTACTCCTTTTTTACCTACCTAAGTTTGGATAAATGACAAAAAACACTATCTCCAGCCACTTATAAGGTCACGAGGTAAATTATATTTGAATTCATGCATTTTGTGGTTTATTAAGCTAGGAGATTAAATATCTCATGTGCTAATGTTGAAATTTCTATATGTAGCCTTTGACCTTTCGACAAGTCCAACACTCCTATGTCAGCCAAGCCATCCGGTACTTGTGCGCCAGTTTACACTGATCTGGTACCTGCAGATCACTCACTGTTTGAATCTAGTACCAAGAGCACCTCCTGTTCAGATCCGGTACCTGCAGATCATTCATTGTCATGATCTAGTACCAATGTCCGTAGCTTGTTTTAGTCTGATACCAACCAAATGTGTGTTGTTCATATCTGGTACTATCCACCGTGTCTCACCTATCATGATTTGGTACCAGTAGAAGAAACAGAGTATGCCAAGTTCCAGATCGTGCCTAAGATAATTGTTGAATGTTTAAAGTTCTAGTAAGACTATATTAAGCCATTTTGGTTATTGCTTCATCCTCATACATTCCGTGTCATGAGGGTGAAGCTTAAAATATGTAAAAGAGTGTGTAAATTTGACATTTGTTGATATGCTGAAGATTTCACCTCCTTGTGTTTCACAGATGAGACTATTTAAATAGTCGTGGGAAGGGTGGTGGAAATATAGGGAGATAGAATAACACAACATGTTAGAGAAACATTGCATATTGTAGAACATATCTTGAGTTTGAGTTTAACTAAAGAATTTCATTTATTTCCATGTTTTGATTCTTAATGAATGGATGCGAATTGAATTGGTAGTATAATCTAATTTCATGTTTTGAGATCTGAGTAAGAGTAATGTGTTGATCGAAAACTAACTTACTGTAGACTCTAAACGCTGGTCTATTGAAGCAGTAAGGGCCCACCGCCCAATAGAGGTCAACCTTCTTGTAGATTAGTGTTAGCATTTGATTTCAATAGTGTAATTGTTAGACTAGTTGTAACTTTGATTTCTCAATTTAGTTCATCATCTCTGACAGTTCCATATGTTAGTAGCATAGTTCATAAAATTGCTTAAGATATTTACTTACTTTGTTTTTGCATATGCCATGTTTCTGTTTTTATGAATTGTATTTATTTTAGTGGACATAGACATTGACAACAATAGTCAAACATATTTGGAAAAGAACTAGTGAAGTTCACAATAGATCATTGTGAGCCACAACATATCTAATATGTTGGCTACTGAACTACCCATGATATGCCTCGATGATTGATGTGTGATTTCCTTTTCAGAGTGTGATTGCATAGTTAGATTTCTGGGTCAAATAACATAGTTGATTTTTCAAAGGACTCCATCTCATACTTTGATGTGCCATAATGGAGTAGATATCCTCTCTGTGAAAGACAACCAAAGTGTGTTTTAGTTTGATAGTTTGCTTTATTCCTAGCATGCATAATCCATATTAGTTCTATACTCATGGCATTAGAATTGCCTCTCTTACTGGTGTCTTGTAACTCCGTTGATTACAAATCTTGGATTGATAATTAATGTGTGCATTATACTAATCATATAAGCATCACAACATTTTGGCGCCATTGCCAGGGAGTTGAAAACGGTAGGAAGTGATTTTAGCTTAGATTGTTTGCATAGTTTTTGAATGATTTTAAGGGCTACTTGGGGGATGAGGATAAAATGTTTAAGACATGAGTGAAGAGACACATGGCCACTATAGTAGGGTTCTCTAAAGCCAGTTTTCCTTCTTAACTTCCATTAGGACTTTAATTGAGTAAGTATCAAATTTTTATTTTATGCATAGATATAGAGATAATAAGGGTAGATTTGTAAATTCTAAAGATTCGAAAAAAAAAACCCACACTAATCCAACTGACATTGGTGCAGGAAGAATTCCATCAGGAGGAAGTTCAAGGGAAGCCAGTGAGGTTCTAGAAAAATGACCTAGACCTGAAGAATCAGTATTGGGGCATATAGAATGTGAATCTGCTGAAGAAACTGAGCATTTAGAAGACACACAAAATCCAGTTTCTAAACCATCTATCAGTGGAGGAAGGATACCTAGTGAAATGGCAGAAGAAGAAAGAAATGAAAATGCAACCACTGAGACTGAAACCCTCGGGTTTCCAATCTTGGATATTTCTAGAAACATCAGCATGAAGAACATCCCACTATCATCGTTACCCACTTTCAGAGGTATGTCAACTAAAGATACAGATTTATTTTATTCAAGTTTGACATATTATGTAGAAGCTACAACTATTCAGATGATGCCCCAAAACTTAAACTCTTTCCAGCCACATTAAAGGACTCAGCCTTGATATGGTTCATGAGCTTAGGAGAAAATACAATTCTCTCCTGGGATCAGATGAAAGACACATTTTTATGGAAATATCAAGACTATTGTAAGGACAATGCTAAAAATGACATTTTTAAAATGCAACAAACCGAAGATGAAAGCCCTGAAGACTACTTAGAAAGGTTTGTATACAACTATCAGAAATCAAAACTATTCACCACAGACCCAGCTGTAGTAAGAACAATATTTTTGAAAGGTCTTAGAGATGACTGCATAGAAGTTTTAAATTTGCTAAGTTCAAGAGATGTGCACCAAAATCCCTTTTCATAAATTGAAGATTACTGTAAAAGATATTCAAGAGGACAAGCTAAAATAGTAAAAGGACCAAGAGATCCTTTTAGCAGAAATTTAAGACAAAACTCAGAACATGTCACCAAAATTGAGTTAGGAAACTTTTTAGAAAAATTTAAAACAAACATCTTGAGTACAATCAATAACCAGTTAGATACCCTAAAAATGAAAAAGAAGCAAGAGGAAGATGTTGCTTTTGCAATCTTTTTTCCTAAATGTAGAAAGAGTCACCATTAGAAAGAATGCCCATTAAATGTCATAGAGGTCTATGGCCTGTGTACACTATAGCACCCCACATCTGAATGTCCAACTTTTCTTGAGCTACAAGCCATTTATAGGGGAGGAAGAGTCTCACAAGAAAAACCGTACTCTTTTAGGAGGCCTTAGAGAGCACAAAATCCCAATGCATTTTATGACCCTAATACACAATATCAACAACAACAATGGGGTCCTTATCCAATGCCCTATCCTGAATGGACACCTCAACAAGCTCAAATTCAACCTTGGCAACAAGGTTGGAGTGGACCTATGTATGGGAGTACCTCTTACCCGACACATCCACAGTATCCTGCAAACATTTCCCAATTACTACTTGGATTTAACCCACCTCAGATACAAGATTTACCTCCACCTCCTGTACAACAACAATTCACAGTACCCTTGAACCCTAACCAACAACAACAAGCACCTATAAATGCCAAACAACAACCACAAATCCAAACTACCCACAACCCTCCTAGACCAACAACAATTTTTGCCTAGCCAATTCCTAACCCCAATAATCGACCCACCCACCCTGTGCAAAATGCAGAAGTACAAACCTTTCCCACCTATGAAATTCAATTAAGATCTGGGAAAGTTGTAAATCAATCAAATTCTGGAGTAATAATTCAAGAAGAAAATGATAATCATTCTGAACAAGAAAATACTCAAACCACCCCTGTAGAAGGAGAGACTTCCCCTCATATTCCACCCACTTCTCAGTCTGTAGGAGTACCCCAACAAGTTAATATTCCACCCTAACCTAAAACAATATTAGAGAAGAAACCTGAGCCACCCTTGCACAAAGATATAGAGGATGAGTTATGAAATGTATGTGTAAAAATACCTCTGTTGCAAGCCATTAGGGATATCCCCATATATGCCAAAATCATAAGGGATATTTTCCTTAAGAAACCAGGAAGGAAGAAGAAAGAACCTCCCCTTGTTCAGGTGGTTGGACAAGTATCTGAATTTATTTATGAAATGCCATATACATATAATGACTCTGGGAACCCAGTAGTCACTGTTGAAATTAATGGTATTTCCTTACCGAACACACTCATTGATTTGGGTGCATAAATTAATGTAATTCCTTTTGACACTATGAAAAAGATCCAAATCAACTAGTTAAGGCCAACCCAAACCATGATAGAGTTGGCAGATAAGTCAGTAATTATCCCTGCAGGAAGTTTAGATGATGCCACAGTCACACTAGCTTCTTGGGAGTATCTAGTAGACTTTCTAGTCATCTATTATAAATCATCCACCAAACCAGGATACCCTGTGGTTCTTGGCCGTCCTTGGCTGGCCACAATAGATGCCTTTATCAGTTGTCGGTATGGCGAGATGACTATATCCAATGGAACACATAGCCAAAAGCTTGTCCTCTTCCCTCCTGCTCAACCAACACAAGAAATACCCGTTTGGCTAGAAAACCATTATGGAGAGGAAGATTGCATCAGACCCCTGTTAACACTTGAACAAATAAAAGGAATGCAAGAACAATCAAATGAACAAGTCTTAAGTTTATTTTTGGCTGATACGAACTGCATTGAATATCCTAGGTCTTTTGCAAAATTGTCACATATTTTTAGTTTTGAATTTCAACAAACTCGACATCCTGATATCACCCAATTATATACTTTATCACCAGCTTCTTCAAAGAAGGAAGACATTACTGAACTTGTTGAGATTAGTCTGGGAAAATATTTATATATGAACTCCAATTTGGAACTAGAACAAAAGACACAAGTAATTCAAATGCTCCAAAGACAGTTTGATGCCTTTGCATGGGATTATGTAGATATGAAAGGCATTCACCCTGACACATGCACACATCATATCTACACTAATGACCAAATCAGACTAGTTAGGCAGCCTCAGAGAAGGATGAATCCAACCCTCAAAGATATTGTAAAGGAAGAATTGCAAAAAACTCCTTCAAGCCAATCTCATATACCCCATTTCAGATAGTCAATGGGTGTCTCCACTTGTCATAGTTCCCAAGAAAAATGGTAAGTGGAGAATATGTGTAGACTTTAGGGAGTTGAACAAGGCCACCCATAGGGATTATTTTACCTTACCATTTATTGATCAAGTGTTGGATACCTTGTCCATAAATAATTATTTTTCATTCCTAGATGGGTTTAGTGGTTATAACCAAATACAAATAGCTCCCAAATATCAAGAAAATACCACTTTCACCTGCCCATGAGTAACCTATTCTTATAGGGTTCTTCCTTTTGGAATTTGCAATGCCCCAACCACTTTTCAAAGGGTTGTCCTAGCCATTTTCTCTGACTTGACCAATGATTGCATAGAAATATACATGGATGACTTTATAGTCCATGGAGATGACTTCTAGGAAGCTTTGTCCAGTCTAGAAAAAGTCTTGATTAGGTGTCGGGAAACTAATCTTTACCTAAGCAATTAAAAGTCAAATATGATGCTTACTGAAGGCATTGTTTTGGGACTTCACTGGTTCTGGAATTAGAGTCGATCCCACAAAGATTCATATTATCACACAAATCAGAATACCTTCCTCCCAAAAAGAAGTTTGCATCTTTTTAGGGCATGCTGGTTACTATAGAAGATTCATTCCCAATTTTACAAGCTTATCTACCCCTTTATTCAAGTTATTATCTAAAGAAGTTGAATTTAATTGGAATGATGAATGCCAAATATCTTTTGAGATTTTTAAAAATAAATTGTCAAGTACCCCTGTCTTAAGAGGACCAAATTGGTCCCTTCCTTTTCATATTTGCACTAATGACTCAGACACACCCCTAGGGGAAGTTCTTGGACAAAGGGAAAATCAAATGCCTTATGCTATTTACTTTGTCAGTAAAAACCTTTCCCCAACAGAAGTTAATTATATGGGCACAAAAAAAGAATTGTTATCTGTAGTTCATGCTATCAATAAATTTAGACACTATATTATAGGATATCAAGCTTTTGTACACACTAATCATTCAACCATCAAATTCTTAATGAAAAAACCTGTAACAAACCCTAGAATTAAAATATGGTTGTTATCATTACAAGAGTTTAATATCAATATTATTGATAGACCCGGTAAGGATAATCTTATGGCTGATTTCTTATCTAGAATGATTCATCTAGGAGATAATGCACTAGTAGATGATAACTTTCCTGATGAAAATTTGTTTGCTATTTCTACATTTACTCCTTGGTATGCAGATGTAGCTAACTATCTTGTGACAGGGACGATGCCTCAGAAATTGTCTCCTAGAGAAAAATAGAAAGTAATTCAACTAAATGCAAACTATATGTGGCATGATGATTATCTTTATAAAACAGGACCAGATTTGGTAATCAGAAGATGTGTAAGGGAAGATGAGATCCATGATATTTTGCAAGCCTGCCATGATGGGCCTTATGGAGGCCATTCTACAATCTGGCTATTATTGGCCTAATGTTTTCAAGGATGTCAGAACTTATGTATCCAATTATGATGAATGCCAATGAATGGGTAAGCCTATTGCACGAGACCAAATGCCACTTCAAGCCTAGGTAGTCATTGAACCTTTTGAAAAATGGGAATTAGATTTTGTAGGGCCCATTAACCATGCATCTAAAAAGAAAAAGTATATACTTGTATGTACTGACTATGTGACTAAGTGGGTTGAAGCAAAATATTTACCGTCTGCAAGTGAACAATCAGTGGTAGATTTCCTTTTTAATGACATTTTTACTAGATTTGGTGTACCTTGAGAAATTGTGACTGAGCAGGGGACTCAGTTTACCTCTAATCTGGTCAAAGTTTTTACAGAACAATGTCAAATCAAGCACAAGAAATCTACATCTTATCATCCACATGCGAATGGGCAAGTAGAATCTACCAACAAATTCATTGAGTCCATTCTTACTAAAATAGTATAGCTACACCACAAAGATTGGGCTGATAGATTACTAGAAGCCTTATGGGCTTATAGAATCACTTGGAGGAATACAACAAGACATACACCTTATGAGTTGGTGTATGGGAAGCAGGTGCTTCTCCCCATAGAATTCCAAATCAAAACCTTCAGGACTGTTGTACAAGTTGGCATGAACTTAGATGAAGTCCAACAACAAAGGCTCTTGCATCTTAATGAGCTGGATGAAATTAGGCAGGAAGCACTTCAAAGAACCACCCTTATTCAAGAGAAAAGGATAAAATGGCATGACAAGTATCTCAAAAAGAAAAAATTTCAATTGGGAGATTGGGCCTTGTTGTATGACAACAGGTTCAATAACTTCAAAGGTAAGTTAACTACTCGTTGGATGGGACCTTACGAGATTGACATTGTCTATGATAATAGTTCAATCAGGATAAAGACAATTGACGAACATCAGACACCCCTACTCATGAATGGTCACCGATTGATAATTTATAACAAACCCTTGTCAAAAGAGGAATTTTTGACACGTGTGTTGCATAATTTAGATATGCAGGTGATCAGTAAGGAAGGAGATCTTCCTACTGATCCACATTGATTGATTGATTTATTATTATTATTGTTTTACATAGGTGTGTGGGCTGTGTTTTGTTAATAAGCTGAAGGTAACAATGGATTCTTACCTCCTTTGTTTTACTTTCACATTTTATTTTTGTTAGTAGATTTTTGTAATTTATTTGATCTTTCACAAACTTTCTAAAACATCAGTTTGTAAGCATCAACAATACTCTATTCTGGTCCAGTACCAACAATGTTGATCTAATACCAGAAACTTCGTTCTGGTCCGGTACCAGCAGTGTTGATCCGGTACTAGAAACTCTGTTATGGTCCGGTACCAACAGTCCTGTGTTGGTCCTGTACCAAAAGAATGTCCTTATCCGATACTATTAAGACATATCATCTAATTGACAAAGAATGCTATGCCTATTTCAATATCTGATGTCAATTAATATGAAGTGTTCAGTCATGCAACAACCACTTAAGCTGGAACCAAGGAGCTAACTGCAACATCAAATGGCATCTCTTATGAGGCAATAATTTCTTTTAGTTCTGTTGTTGTTTAAAGGGAAGTATTATAATTTCTTTTGGTTCTGTTGTTGGTTAAAGGGAAGTATTTTAATTTCTTTTGGTTCTGTTGCTGGCTAAAAGGAAGTATCTTTGCTGACTGAAAGGAAGTATTTTAATTTATTTTGGTTCTATTGTTGGCTGAAAGGAAGTATTTTAATTTCTTTTGGTTCTGTTGCTTAACAGAGAAGATATAATTTATTTTGCCTATGTTGTTTAAGGAACCATTCTTAACCTAATTTAGAGTTTAGAGGTTGCCTTCATAAAAAATTCCATTACAAACAACATCAATACTTCAACATGATTAAAGCGATTAAAAATATTAGCCTACAAGTAACTATTTCACCCTAACTAGACTTCAACAGTAATAATTAGATTATCTTTACTAAAGAGTAGCATATGAGTATATGAACACTCTCTGTCGTGGGCAGACTAGGAAACTTTTATGGAAGAGGATGCATCAGTACCCTAAGGTAACTTTAGGTCATTCTCTTATGGAAAAACTCAGACAAACCATACATCTGGAATATTCTAAAGAAATAACATACATACATGAGTTTATTTTTCCTTCAAACAATTTTTTAAAGGAATTCAAATAAGAGAGTATATCTTCTAACCAAATACCATCCTAGCCTGTAAAAGGGTTTTTAGACGAGCCTCCCCCTGCCACCTATGCAAAAGCACTCTTTAACAAAAACTAAAATAGGTGACTATGGACAAGAAGCCTCTGATAGAAAAAGGGTTTAAGAGACTAACCTGCCGGGATACTGAACAAGTCTGTTGGCAGTGGGTACTAGTCTGTGGTATGACTAGGCAAACCCATCAGGGTACTGAACAAGCCTGTTGGAAATGGGGCATTTTGCCTGGGGAAGGTATGTCTCTCACTAAATATCACAACTACCCCACCGGAGTACTGAACAGGCTTGTTGGCAGTGGGTTCTGGTTTGAGAAATGTCTCATTTATACTTGTTTGATTGAAAAAATCACTCCTATCATTTAAAAATATGAATACTACAAGAAAATGTCACTGTTGTCATTTATAATATATAAATTCCATATTAACAAACAAAATGAATAATACAAGCAAATGTCCATTTGAGAATTACCCTAAGTCAATTGTACCGATCTGACATCTAAATCCTACATTACCTAAGAAGGAAACTTCTTCAGAGTGGGACCCTGACTAGGGAGTCTAATATACTTATACTATGAAATTTATCCATAACATCTAATGATAGTAAATTTCTAAAGCCAGTTAGGTTGGATCAATTCTTATGGAAAAATACAAAAACCCCTTGTTTTCATTATTGAATGATGTGCTTGTCAATAAGTCACCAGAGGAAAGGAAATTTCATTTTTAAGGAATGAGATCATATGCTAGGTGACATATGTACTTTTGGAGTTTGACTTGATTCCTCTTCTCTTATCAATTTTCTTTCATTGTGATACAATGTCTCAGATCTTTTTGCATAAGGATATGCAACACCTTTGGCATGGGGGAGGGTCAAAGAGCCCATTTCAGGACTCTTTTCCAGACTCACACCTCATCTTCAGAGACTAGCATGTTCACTTTACAACCCTGCAGAACCAGACACAAAGGAAGAAATTCAAAAAGAAGCATAGAATAAAGAAGTTTCATGAAGTACAGGAAATTCCAGTACTAATCCTCCAGAAAACTCTAGCCTAAAAGATGAACTCTGATAATCTGCAAGCTTCAAATACAAGGCAATGCTTCAAGTCATGAATATCATATGGGTATTGGTTATGTAATGGTAAAAGAAAAGGTAACATGGTATCGTTTATTTTCCTTTTCTTATAAAACTACAATAGGTATGAAATTGTATACTAGATCTTATGACCTTATTGTTAAAACCATACACTTAACTTTTACTTCCCTCATACCCATATGCTTAACCTTAATCAATTTCCTCACCACATAAGCGCTTGAAAATACATTGAGGGAAAAATCACATCAAATGTGTGAATATAGTTATGAACTGAAATGAGTATTCTCAGTAATGATGAGCCACAACTTTAAACCAAGAACATGCTTTACCCTTAGTAATCACGAATCTACCTCGTATCATTCAACATCAAATTCGCCGCTAGAAGGTCCAATCGCCTATCCCAAACAACAATGATGTTTTTTTTACCAAATGTCCCGTTCCCATCATTATAGTAACGAGCATAAATGAAATGGCTTATTTGGGTGGCGAAGCCATCTAGATGAGCCTCATCTCATCTTAATTTTTTTTACAACATATTTACTTAAACCCACCTTTCTAATTATCGACGCCATCACTGTTTTCCCTGCCATTACCCATCTTTCTCCATTACAGAGCCTACTGTTTAACCTGATATCTCCTCTTCGAGGTATCCAATACCAAACCCTTATGCTCACAGTTTACCAAACTCTTACGCTACAACTCGATTTATACTCACAATTTATAAAGATGGTTGTGAGTAGGCATGAATCGGTGTTCCATATTTATAGGGAGATCGAGGAGTTCCAGATGTGTAGAGATAAGTATACTAGAGTGGGTTGGATTCTGTTTTTAGAAAAAATCATAAGTTGTCATGAGGGGGTATCTCATGCTTTTACCCAAAGTTACGATGGATAAATTGTGCACATAGGTAACCTGCAGCTAACAATCAATGAAACAACTCTAAGGGAGGCCACGGGATTACCTAGCAGAGGAGCCAAGTATTTCAAAGGAGTAGGAATCAATAAGGAAATGTGCCAAATATTTCTGAAAGAAGACCATCAGCACCCTGATTGGAAAAAGGGGATTTCTAGAAACTATATCAAGGAGGAATATCATCCAATTTTTGTCATCCTTCAATGATTCCTCACTTGTGAAGGCAGGTATGTTGTAACTTTCCTATATCATCTTAGTCTTTTGTTGCACTTTGAAGGAGGTCTTGAGATTGACTTTCCATACTTTTTATGGATGATCCTGAACAAGATGATGAGAGGTGTCAAATCCTTATCTAAAACTGAGAAGACTAGTATTTATCATCAGGGTCTTATCAAAATACTAGTTATACATGAAACCAGAAACAAAAGGTTTAGTTGGAAAACCCTCATCACTCAACACCTTTCCACATAAAATGAACCTATAGAGGAAGCCTAGCCTACTACAGATGAATATGAGGAACCTAAGAAGAAAAAGGGAAAGAAAAACAAGGTAGCTCCATCATCCTCCAAATCAGTGAGCCAAAAAGACAAATCTAGGATGCAAAAGACCGAAAAAACTCACAACTCTTCGAGCAAACAAATAGGGCCCTCTTCCTCAGTTAATAATGCTCTTAAAATTCAAGAATCGAAAGATAAATCTGAATTAGTAGAAGAGATCTCAGTAGTATCACTTGAGGAGAAGGGTCATAAATCAAAACCCTTGAGGAAAGAGAAGAATATCTCAAAGCATAAAGGTGAACAGTCTATAGAACAATCTCCTATAACCATTCCACAGACAGAAAAGAGGAAGAGGAAACATTTTAGCACTTCTGAGAAGAAGAATCAGTCACCTCCTTCTAAGAGAACCACAAGGAGCATGTAAAATAAAGAAAAGTAGTTGTCAGTCCTCTTGTACATGAAGACCCAACATATTTCACTTCCTCTCCTCTAGACCTACTAGTCCAGGATGACATCCCTAGCTTAGCTGAGGAGAAAGTTACTATTACTTTGTGTGGGATGAGAGAAGAAGTGGAAGAAAGAGAACACATCCAGTTGGAAAAAATGGAGTCAATAAAGACCTTAACAAAAGAACATATGAGGAAGAAGATTGAGGAGCTACAAAAACAAAACCAAGAACTAAAACAAGAGGTGAAGGAATATCATCTACTGGATAGGTATACCAAGAAGGAAAACAAGCAACTGAAGGCAACCAACCAGCAACTCCAAGATGACCATGAAGAGACTTATAATAGGCAAAAAAAGGTACTAAAACTCTTGCAGTATATTAGGGTCATAAAAAGAGAGCTGAAGGGAGAAGCCTCAGCTATCAACATCATTGATCCAAAGGAGTAAAGCGAATGGAGTCTTAAGTTTTGTAAAATTTTGAGTATGTTTCAATTGCATGAGGACATGCAATGATTTTGGCATGGGGGAATGTTGAGCCTCTAAATTGACATCCCCATTACCATATTATACTCCTTATTTACACCTTTTTGACCTACCTAAGCTTGGATAAATGACAAAGAACACTATCTCTAGCCACTTATAAGTTCACGAGGTAAAGTATATTTGAATTCATGCATTTTGTGGTTTATTAAGCTAGGAGATTAAATATTTCATGTGCTAATGTTGAAATTGCAATATGTAGCCTTTGACCTTTGGACATGTCTAACACTCCGATGTCATCCAAGCCATCCGATAGTTATGTGCCAGTTTACATTGATCTGGTACCCGCGGATCACTCACTATCCAAATCCGATACCAAGAGCACCTCCTGTTTAGATCTGATACCCGCAAATCATTCACTGTCGTGATCTGGTACCAACGTCCGCAACCTGTTTTAGTCTGGTACCAACCAATTGTGTGTTGTTCGGATCTGGTACTTTCCACCATGTCTCACCTGTCATGATCTAGTACTAGTAGAAGAAAAAGAGTATGCCAAGTTTAGCTCTAGATCGTGCCTAAGATAATTATTGAATGTTTAAAGTTATAGTAAGACTATATTAATCCAGTTTGGTTATTGCTTCATCCTCATACACTCTGTGTCAAGAGGATGAAGCTTAAAATATGTAACAGAGTGTGTAAATTTGACATTTGTTGATATGCTGAAGATTTCACCTCCTTGTGTTTCACGGCTGAGACTGTTTAAATAGTCGTGGAAAGTGTGGTGGAAATATAGGGAGATAACATAACACAACATGTTAGAGCAACGTTGCATATTGTAGAACATATCTTGAGTTTGATTTTAACTGGAGAATTTCATTTACTTCCACGTCTTGATTCTTAATGAATGGATGCAAATTGAATTGGTAGTATAATCTAATTTCATGTTTTGAGATTTGAGTAAGAGTAATGTGTTGATCGAAAAATAACTTACTGTAGACTCTAAACGATGTTTTGTTGAAGCGTCAAGGGCGCACCACCCAATAGAGGCCAACCTTCTTGTAGACTAGCGTTAGCATTTGATTTCAATAGTGTAATTGTTAGACTAGCTGTAGCTTTGATTTCTCTATTTAGTTCATCATCTCTAACAATTCCATATGTTAGTAGCATAGTTCATAAAATTTCTTAAGATCTTTACTTACTTTGTTTTTGCATATGCCCTGTTTTTGTTTTTATGAATTGGATTTCTTTTAGTGGACATAGACATTGGCAGCAATAGTCAAACATATTTGGAAAAGAACTAGTGAATTTCACAATAGATCATTGTGAGCCACAACATATCTAATATACTAGCTACTGAACTACCCATGATATGCCTCGATGATTGATGTGTGATTTCCTTTTCAGAGTGTGATTGCATAGTTATATTTACGGGTCAAATAACAGAGTTGATTTGTCAAAGGACTCCATATCATACTTGCATGTGCCACAATGGAGTAGATATCCTCTCTTTGAAAGACAACCAAAGTGTGTTTTAGTTTGATAGTTTTGTTTATTCCTAGCATGCATAATCCATATTAGTTCTATACTCGTGACATTAGATTACCTCTCTTACTGGTGTCTTGTAACTCTGTTGATTACAAATCCCAGATTGATAATTAATGTGTTCATTATACTAATCATATAATCATCACAACAGTCTTCAATAAACTTATGAGCACCATCTACCCTCATCAACACCTACACAATTTTCTCCTCTGTGACCAATAGTCAGCTCTTCAAATCGCGCAATGTTATTTCATCAACTTGGCTTTGTCTATCACACAAGGGACTATCTGACTCACTGAATAATATTGTACAATGATGGGACTCACGTGAACTATCCTCCTCATACAAGATTCTGATTTGTCCACAAAATTAGCCCCTTCATTGTCATCCTCCACGTGTATCTCCTAATCTTTTTCATATTTTGGTACAATCATGCCTGCATCATCATACATGTCATGAATAGGATGAGGTGTTGAATCCATGTCATATTTATGTGCTGGTACTCTTGAACCATTCTCATCATCAACATAATACACAAGATCCTCAAGATCGGTTGATTGGAATAGTTCTTCATAGTCATCATACTTAGGGCACAATGTTGCATCCTCATCTTTTCCATCCAACACACTAGTGTCATCGGCCTCATTGGTTAGCTATGATGATGTATCATAGGTTGTCATTTGTTCTTTCTCTATGAACACATCCTCCTCATGGCTAGATGCATGCTCCTCCACCTGTCCTTCATGCTCTTCTCCCATCAATTTCTTCTCTATGCCTTTAAAGTAATCTTCGTCCAAATCCTTGGGCAACTTCCGTGCTTGAGGGTGCAATAGCCTTTAAAGGGTAAAGATACATGGATCTCCTCATCCAATATTAGATACTCCCAATAGTCATGCATTTATTTATTTGCTGCTAGATTTCTCTTGATCTGTTGAAGAATTTTCCAAGTTTTTTCTGTGAATTTTGTAGTTGTCTTCATCCCCTTGTCCATGAAATACACTGTTGATTTTTCACCTCTAGTTTTCTGTAAACCATCCATGTCTTATGCACACACAAGCTGGAAATATCACCAGCTCTGATACCACTATAATATCCCCAATAGATATAGGATAGGATGTTGTGTTTGTTGTCCAATTATGGTGTTCTGGTTGTGGGGTTTTGTCAAATCGTTTGCAGTACATGTGTTTATGTTGGTTGACATATTACTACAAATAGTTTGCATGTAGCTTGCTAATAAACATTTTTTCAAACATCTTACATGTATTCCAAGTACCCATGAAATATAAGAGACAATATATATTATTATGAATGGAAATCTGATTACAACAATAGAAAAGTCTCTAACGGCTACTAATGAAACTGCAACATAGTAATGAAAATACACATCACAAGCAATCCAAAGCCTCAAACAATACCATGGCATCCTCTAATATATGATGTCTCCCCCCCAAACTGTGAAAACTACTACCAAACCTCAAAAGGGTGATGTCGTCCTATTATAATGGTTGTCTAGGCCCCACGTTGCACTTCTCTCAGCAAGTCGGCCCTCGACCCTCCTCTATGATACTTGGTTCAACCTCCAATAGAGCCTGTGACTCTCCTCAAGCTACCCGTGACCTGCTAAACCCACACGACCTCTCCAAAGGACCTCACAGCCCTTTCTTTGCTCCTTGGATCTATTGAAGAGGGGAATCAGCCCTAAAAAGGACCCCCCATGACCTCTCTTGTCACTTGGCTCTAGAAGAAGGGAAAAGTCAGAGCCTTCTAGAAACCTCACAATCGCTCCACACTGATACGAACCTCCAATCAAGCCCATGACCTCCTCAAATGCCCACGATTATGAAAAACAAGGAAAATCGACCCTCTATGGAAACCCATGATTCTCTCCAAGTAGAATCGCTACTCCAAACATAAGATAAACTAAATATGAAGCTCCAATGAGGATCTTGGGTGGACCCTCCGCTTGTCTGGCTAGGGTGGGTATTGCACCATCGAAACTAGACCAATACTGAAAGGGTTTTGCAAAACCCTAACAAAAACTTGGCTCAAAGAGCACTCCAAAACAAGAGATCAAATCATAATGAGGAAGGTGAAGTGCTACCCTTCCTTTATACTTCTCCAAACCCCTTCTAGATCTTTCCCTATTGACTTTATCCACATGATCCTTATTTCCCTTTTTCTTTTCATTTTTCATTTAATTACCCTTTTTAATGCCGAAAAATGCTTAATTGGATTTTAAGACATCCCTGGACATCATAAGTCCCTTTCTCATCATCCCAACATTTAGATATTTTTGTCATGGTTCCAACGAGCTATTACATGATGGTATCCCTTCAGATCATATGATCCAAATAGTACCTTTAGTGCAATTAATTAAAGTATGATCAATAATAACCCAAAATTACGGAAATCATAGGAGCACCACGGAACCAAGAACAGACTGTGCGGAAATGATCCTGATGATGAAAAATGGCAAGGGGCCTATCCTGGGCCCCATATAACTCCTCCAAATTTCCCGAGCTCATTGTTAACCTCATTTTACTCCTCTAGCCAGGATGACATAAACCCACAAGGTCGCCTCTAATTGCGGAGCAGGGGAATCCAAAAATGAGGACATTACATATTGTTCCAGAAGACACATTTCATAGTGGAGTATGAAGGAGATGTGTAATTGGTTTTGTGCTCAACATGGGGTTGACATGTGGCATTTAAAAAAATATTTTAATGCCCACCTTAAGTAAATAATTTTATATCAACGTTATATATTTAGAGAGAATAATTGCAAGTAAAATAATTCTTATTCCACACATTGGTGCTTTCTACTTCTCCATATGAGGGAGGTGTGTAATTCCTTCAATGCTTAATATGAAGTTAACACGTCATTTAAAAGTGGTTAATATGGAGTTATCACATGTCATTTAAAAAAATATAAGTAACAAGTATATATATATATATATATATCAACAATTTGAGTGGGCCTAATGGTTAAGAACATGATCAACAACCTAAGAGAGCCTAATCGTTAAGAACATGTGTTTCCTGCTAAGAGGTCACAAGTTCAAATCACTACGTGGAGGGGGTCCTTTGTCCCACAAACAAGGGGGTCTCATACACCAATTTGGCGTCTGGCTTTGTCGTGACCTTTAAAAAAAGATCCTTTATAGAACCTGAGTGGGCCTAATGGTTAAGAACATGTGTTTCCTCCTAAAAGGCCACAAGTTCAAATCCAAAGGGGGGTAGGGTATGTATAGCTCCGTAGATTTTAGTAGTTAAATCGTTGAGTGGAGGGGGTCCCTTGTCCCACAAACATGGGGTCTCATACACCAATTTGGTGTTTGGCTTGATCATGATCTTAAAATTAACTAACAATTGAAATTAAAAAATTCTTATGGTTAAAACATTTGAATGGTGAGTTGAGTACAAGAGACATGTACAATTCCTTTCATACTCAACATGAAGTTGACATGTGACATGTACCAATGTAGATCCATCCTAACTTTGAATCTATGATGCACCGAAAGATATCAAATCCTTTAAAATACAAACATTTAAGTTTTGTACTCTTAAAAAAAAAANATATATATATATATCAACAATTTGAGTGGGCCTAATGGTTAAGAACATGATCAACAACCTAAGAGAGCCTAATCGTTAAGAACATGTGTTTCCTGCTAAGAGGTCACAAGTTCAAATCACTACGTGGAGGGGGTCCTTTGTCCCACAAACAAGGGGGTCTCATACACCAATTTGGCGTCTGGCTTTGTCGTGACCTTTAAAAAAAGATCCTTTATAGAACCTGAGTGGGCCTAATGGTTAAGAACATGTGTTTCCTCCTAAAAGGCCACAAGTTCAAATCCAAAGGGGGGTAGGGTATGTATAGCTCCGTAGATTTTAGTAGTTAAATCGTTGAGTGGAGGGGGTCCCTTGTCCCACAAACATGGGGTCTCATACACCAATTTGGTGTTTGGCTTGATCATGATCTTAAAATTAACTAACAATTGAAATTAAAAAATTCTTATGGTTAAAACATTTGAATGGTGAGTTGAGTACAAGAGACATGTACAATTCCTTTCATACTCAACATGAAGTTGACATGTGACATGTACCAATGTAGATCCATCCTAACTTTGAATCTATGATGCACCGAAAGATATCAAATCCTTTAAAATACAAACATTTAAGTTTTGTACTCTTAAAAAAAAAAAAACATATGTATCTAGAAAAATTTGTTACTTCTCAACATATGATAAATTTAAAATTAAAATAAATATACAATAATTTAAAGATTTTTTAATTCAATACAATAAATATCATATTCAAATTTTTTTTTTTTTTAAATTTACAAAATTCTTTACTTAAAACGAGCGAGTGTGACAAAATTATTAAAAATACATGATCTTAAAATATTTTTTTTCATCTCATGGCTGGCCTTTTTCGCCTTTTCAATCGCTATAGTCTTATATGCGTGGTCATATAGAAAAAGTGGATTTTGTAAAAAAAATTAAACCTTAAAACATTCATTTTCCCATCTTTGTATTATAATAATGTGGAGAGTGTGCATCCATTGATAGTAAATTAAAATATGTGAGAGAAAGGTCACCCACGTAAATATGGTGCTTGACTTTTTCACTAAAGTGGATTTTACTCATCGTCATTGTTTTTGTCATTTATATTTTGTTGCATTCATTAACACTCTTTGACTTTTAGCAATGAGAAAGACAACGTGACGATAATGTATACCTACACCGATATTTAGCCTTGCTCATTCCAAGGAGATTCTTGTAATCAATTTTTTCATAATCTCAAATTTGATTTAAAAAAATTAAAATATTTATTTAAATTTTAATTAAATTATAAATATTGATTTAATATATTTTCTAAATATGTTAATAAGAATAAATAGAGATTTTCATATTAATGTTGTTAATAAGAATCTTCAATCTATTGTAATTAGAATTATTTTATTTAAGAATTGGTATATTATTTTGATGATGACCTTTTAATTGGTAATTGATCTATGCATTTTAAAAAGAAATGGGGTAAATCTTTGTAAACTCAAGTATCTGAACAATTTAGAAGCCAAATGATATATATTGGTATATACTTTTTTAGAAATTAAAATTGATATAGACATATGAAGGAAAATACTAAGTAAGTGTTTAAAAAAAAAAAAAAGTTACAAGCGATATAACCAAGTTTTTAGTTTTTCTAGTAAATAATAAAAGTTACAAGCAATGTAACGTGCATGGCAATAAAAGTTCGTTCAAGGGATGCAAGATAACCACAATCTCACTCCTCCATGGAACATTATGAATATGGGATGGTTCCAATTGCATATGTAAATATAATGGATTCAAAGTTGAAGTAGGAGGATCTTATTTTTGTGCACCCTAAATGTTACAAGGTTCAAACTTTAAACCTAGAGGCGTAAGTAGATTGAGAGATTCAAAGCCTGAAAGTCATGTGATTGATTCTTCGAAGCCTGAAGGTCATGTAATTGATTCTTCTAATGTTTATGTGTCTTCTTTGTGTAAGAGTATATCCTAGAAAGCAAGGAGGAAGTTCAACAAGAGATGGTAAGTAGGAGAGTCCAAACAAGGGAAAAAGTGAGTCCCTTGAAAACTTCCAAGGGAATTAGCATATGTTTTAAGGGTTAGATTTGCTTATTAGAACCCTTAGAATAAGCTTTATTACCAGCCTAATCCCCATAGAAAATCCCATAGTGAATGATTGTAGTTTTTTGGAAGTAAGTTTTAGTTTTTATTTTTTGTATGGGATAAAGGTGTGCACACCCTCCAATGTTGTAGGTCGTGTGCATGCATGGAAATACCATACATAGCCAACATGCATTTCCGTTTGCATGCAAGTATAACCATACATAGGCTACATGCATCACTGTAGGTGATTATCTCGATATTTGTGCACAAAATATTGAGTTGTGGCTTGAAATAGGAAGGGGATTTTGTGTTTGTTCTTATTTCATACATTGGTTTCTTAAGACATTAATTGATTGAATGATATAATGAATTACAAATGTCTTTGAAGGATTGATTAGAGAATATATAAGTGTAGTTGTGTAAGATTAAAAATATTGTTCTTGAGTCCTTATTTGAGGAAGTAGATTGCTTGCATTAATAAATATTGAATTTTCTAATTTGTACACTTGTAAGATGAATCTTGATATGATTGTATTCCTCTTCCAATTGAGAAAAGAAAGGTAGAATTTTTATGAGTGTATATATAGAAAAAATAGAATTGAAAAGGGGCTTTTGGTTGCATCAAAATCAATGATTGATTTATGTTTTACTTGAATGTTATTGGGGATGATATGTTAGTTTTTGTACCTCGGAGGTACTTCTACATTGGCCATGCCTAGCATGCAGAAGTGACTGAGCAAATGTCTCTCTTTAGAGACTTAACTTTATTAAGTGATTTTATAAAGTTAAGTGGGGTGTTTTATTGTTTAATGAATAAAAATGACTTTATCAAGTTTGAGTGACTTAAGTGATTTAAGTCATCTCAAATGTGAAATTAAGTCACATCCATTGATCTTGTGGGGCAAGATTAAATCTTAGCCATTGAGATCTAGGGTTAGGGTTTTTATTCATTAATGATTTTATAAAAGCAACATTTGAGAGAGATGGGGCATATTTTTCAAAAGAGAGATTTTTGGGTGAAGAGATGAAAGAAAGAGAGAAGGAGCAACAAATAAGGATAGGTGCAAATCCCAAGGAGAATAGGGGGCACATATCCCAAGAATATCTCAACATTTAATACTGGTCCATACAACACTAAAGGAGGTCATATAATATGGATTTAGAAGGGTAGTACAACTATTTTTATGCACATAAATTGAGGCAAGGGTTGCACATTTTTCAAGGAAGTTTATGAGTCCATTTATTGTTGTAACTTGCATGTATAGAATAGGACCATACAACAAAGACTTGGGCACATTTTTTGAGGCATTGTTTTGTTGATGTGTTGACAATATAGGGTCGTACAAGCCATACAACAAGCTAGCATGTTTTTCAGGGCAGATTGACATAGATATCGAAGTGAATCGTTGGCATGTTTTTCTAGATAAGTATTGTGTATTTCTTGTTGAAAAAGGTTGTTGTTGTAACTCGAAAATTTCTGTGAGCTCATTAATAGAATCTCTCTTGGGCTAGTTTTCCCTTCAGTATTTTTCCAAGGGCATTGCCTTAATATCTTTGTTTCAAATGTGTGGTTGAGATTTGTCTAATGTTCATTTATTTCCGCTACAAAGGTCTTAGTCATTTGTATTTCTACTCATAAAATACAGTTGAATATTTTGGGTTTAAATGCATTACTATTGAAGTTTTATTGGAGACATAAATCATATTTTGGCTAAGTCTTTGACGAAATCCCTACATGAGTAAAACTAGTTTGTAGGTGAAATTTATTCTTGGTATCAGAGCTTGGGCTCTGAGGTTCAATGGACAAGATTTTGGCAGTTGGATTGCAGTGAATTGCAGGGGTTCTTGCTAGAAAGAAAGAAGGGAAAAATATTCTTGGTCAGTTGGAAAAGGATGGCTTCTAGTATCACGTATGAGGATAGGTTGGAGGGAATCTCCAATTACCTGAAATGGAAGGCGAGCATTGCATTTGATCTCAAGGAGAAAAATATGTGAAATTTTGTGAGTACCATAGTGACAGTGCCTTCGTTAGATCCCATTTCCCTAGACCTCCATGAGGTGAAAGAAGTAAAGGCATAGAGGATAATCTTGGATGGAATCAAGGACCACCCGATCCCACATTTTTCTGAGAATATGACAACCAAGAAATGTGGGATGCACTGACAAACTTGTATGGGAAAAACAACAAGAATA